>QLOY01016508.1:0-21353 GCA_003313965.1 Megacollybia marginata
CTAATTTAAAACTTTAGTCTGGAACAAAAATGAACGACTCGGATGGAAAACAGCGCTAGGTATATAAAGAAGAACAACATGCGTAGGACGATTGAGGTTCCTCCTCATCGGGCTGGAGAGGACGGAGAAGAAATAGAGTTGTTTTAGGGAGTATCAAAGCTTGTCAAAAGGTACGTCCTCTTTCCAGCCACTCAGACGAGAGGCTAGTGACGATAGACTAGTAACGATAAGGCACAACATACGAAAGAAAGGATAAAATGAGTTCTGTTACTGTTTGAATACGTAGCTGCTTGTAGTAATTTATACTTTCTCTCATCACCTGATACCTTGCGCACTTACCATCCTCTGAGAGTTGCGCCTAAGCAAAGCGGTAAGGCTCGCAACATAATATTATGGTGTCGTTCAGTCCTCCGACTCGGTGAAGTTTGCCTATGTTTAGCACAGACTAGTCTTTCAAGTTTGCAAGCGGACGCCTACGTGCAATGTGCATTGCCTGGATCATACTCCTTTCTAGTATACCCCAGGCCAAGTAGCTTCTGCACTTTGGTAAGAGCTCTAGTTTCACATTTTCTTGATAACATATACTCGGAGACTCAGTCGGAGTTCTCAGGCTTGTCCGGCAACTTGGTTTCTTACCATAGTGCACATCAACCAAGGGGGTGTCAGGATTTCACTAGTGGATATAGTGTCAATTTTAGATACAAAATACCCTGGGAGATTGATTTCTGAAGGTCCGAAGTCAATCTGTTCAGTAGAAAAAAATTATAAGGGGAACAACTTTCCAAATTTAGAAAATTTTCTGACTATTGTACCATGCATTTTAGTACATTTAGAGTGTTTTGCAAAAAGCATTTTGCAGAAATTTGGACCGACCGTTAAGCAAATTACCATATATGGTAGCTGGCTAGCCTTATATGGATATATTTGTCATCATCTGTCATAAACTTAACTTCCTCATAACTTTTTTTCCACTGAGCGCATCGACTTCGGACCTTCAGAAATCAATCTCCCAAGGTATTTTGCATCTAAAATTGACACTATATCCACTAGTGAAATCCTGACACCCCCTTGACATCAACTGCCAGCAACTTGATTCAGAACTTGTGTCTGACCTCAGTTTGTAAAAATCCTTCAAGTTGCATAGCTGTAGGGCTTGAAACCATCCCGTATATTGGATACGGCCATCCAGTATACAGGACAACCCAGTATGGAAAAATTGGCCATACGGGACGGCTTACAAATCACCAGTATCCCGTATCGTACCGTACAGTATCCAGTAAAAACGGTGCAACAAATGAGGTACACGCTAATACGCGATGCAAATTTGTATTTAAATTAGCTAATATATCGTGTAATTACCGTTTAGGAACCAATTCAATGGCCCAGTTCCCAATCCATCTCTGATGTGAATGGGGCCCAAGGATTAGCTTGGCCTCCCACACTTTCCATGTATCTTAGATGTACAGGGTCATTAGACAATGGTTTGGGCCCAACTATTTCACCTGCACGTCTGGGGAAATGATCAATATATACTTCGATGTTTTTCAATGGATTGGTGGGTCAGATCAACATTGTCCATATTGATATCCACCAGTAGATTGTCAATGTCAGGTTCTGCAGCCAGATGCAGTGGTTCCCATTGAGATTCTTGGTCAATCAGGGGACCTTTGTCATCAGATTCATCTGACTTGAGAGAAGGAGGTGGATTAATAGTTGATTGTGAGTCCTCCTCATCCTGACAGTCATCTTGCTCCTCTTCAAAACCTGGGAATTTATTGGGCTGATAATCCTGGCCATAGAAGTCGCTGGTGATATGCCAGTTTTGCAGCTAAGCTTATAAACTGGCAATGTTATTAACATAAGTTTGGCTATAAGGTCGAGATGTGTCTATTAACTCATCTATAGTGGTATTCAAAGTAAGACTTTTCACTTACTTTTCACTTACTTTTAGTTTTCATTTTTGTCTACTTTTCATCAAAGAGCAAACAAAAAGTAAAAGTAAAAGTAGCTTGAAAAGGAAGTCTGGACATCCTTTTGCAATTTCACATCACTTTTAGTCTACTTTTGGCATTCCTTTTTATCATTACAGTCATGGAAAAAGAGAACTATCCTACTTTTGATCTCCTTTTACTAAAATTTTGAGGAGGGGGGGTTCAAGGTAGCACTTTTCAGCTACTTTTTATTTCACTTTTGAGCCATTTTACTGCCAAAATCATGAAAAGTAGAGAAAAAGTAACATTGAAAAGTGATGAAAAAGGCTTACCTTGAACACCACTATTATGCCTATATCTCGTAAGGATGATCACTTTTTGATTCTTTTGATGCAATTTCATTCCCAGTACACTGTAGCACATTGGAGTGAATACATCCCTCTGTATATATCCTGTGCTAAAAATCATTCAGGCGATATGGAATACCTTCTATGTGAGGTGTGTAATGTAACGTCTCAAACCTTTTCCCACCCACTGACTGGCAACGTGTCTCCCTCCAGACCCCAATCAAAGTATGGTTCAGTAGTGACCTGGTAGTCGGTCAGTCTATGCCTCATTTGAAAATTCGTTCTGAGCTGTTCAGATATGTGTATAGCACTCGCCCTCATCCATACACTATTCTCACCGTACTGGGTTCAACTCCATCGATACATGAGCCTGGTAACTTATATTCAAGCATCTTTTGACCCCTTTGTTTGCATTCTCTATTGTTCAATGATGATTAGCTTCCAGGTATGGTAAAAATGATCTCCATGGTCAACTTAGCGTATTCAAGTCGGGTTGCATTCTGGCTCTCTTCGCACTAGGAACCTTACTTTGATATATGGCCGACACTGACTCCAACGGTCAGTATCCGTTCTTACTACCATCTCTTCACTTAACACCTTCTGCAAGTCGGATGTATCTTCATTGTACCCCTCAGCCATCTCTATGTCCTTACACTGCTATACCCTTTGAATATCCGTCAGGAGATCAGAAAACAACCACACATTGATCCCGCAGGTTCGGAAATATATGCTGTGACAGAAACTAGTCAAGTCGTGTTACCATAGCCTATCCATACATCAGCTGCTCTTGGGTGAGAGTCGATTGATCCATTAATTCTACGAACCTGATTTCATTTGTACAGCAACTCGATGGTCAGACAGGATGAATCAGGTGGAACTGATGTGGGAATTTCAAGAGTCTTTTGCGCTTCTGACTCGTTTGCTAGACAACGGAAGATTCTTTCCACATAGGTGGTTCCAATCAACTTCAAAGTTGAAGAGACACCTCTGCCACATGCTGGTCATTCTGGAGCATTTAAACCAGCGGATATGGTCGTTCATCGATACCTGAGGGTTTGAGAACCGTATGATGACTTCTGGGCCGCAGGATCGATCATTGTGACGACCAAAGACAAGTACAAACTACATGCATATTCACTTGGGAATGCCAATAGACAATCTGTACTTCTTCAGACTTGACGACTCATTACAGTGGTTGTACGTGCCGGCTCCGAGTCGTACCCTTGGTCAGGGAAGTTTTTTTGAATCACTCGGGTTACGCTCTTATTGAGGAGTGCAAAGAAACATTTCCATGAGAAGTTAACCACAGGTTAAAGAACGATTCACGAGTTGAATCATAGACAACTTTTTGTGTAGACTGCA
This sequence comes from Megacollybia marginata, assembly GCA_003313965.1. Lineage (NCBI taxonomy): Eukaryota > Fungi > Basidiomycota > Agaricomycetes > Agaricales > Porotheleaceae > Megacollybia > Megacollybia marginata. The sequence continues at coordinate 3,641 of QLOY01016508.1, forward strand.
TTCGAAGTTTGAACACTGTGTTTGTTCACTTAGTTCATTTAACACGATCCAACGGAATAAGAAATAACAGAGTCTGAATAACCAAATTGCAGCAACCCTCCCTGTGCTCTTGACTAGGCAGGCCAAAGGGAACAAGAATTTTCTTGAAAAGCGAATTGCGAAACAGACATTTTACGCTCGGTGTGAATGTGTCAGGGTAGTAAAACCCGTGTTTGTGAGGTAGCGCTCCTCAAGGCCTTATGAATCGTTCCCGTGAGGATGATTCAGTTGTCAGTGTCAAATCGACGGATGTACCTGTTGGTGTGGTGATACTGTACCATTTCGAGCAGTTCGGCAGGTCACGGGTCACACTCAAAGTAGTTTGCCGAAATTCCGCAGTGGTCACAGGTCACAAAGGGATTTGCGTACAATGCCATGGTTCGACTGATTATCAATAAATTGATGATTACACCGTATACTACACTACTAAGTAGAGAAAATAGCAATAACGGAGTCGAAACCCCCAGCGACTTCAGTCTGGACGCTTGTTGCGGCCGGGACTAGATCAGACTGCGAAAACGATCAGAGTCAATTCGAGTTAGAGGAATATATGTACTAACAGGTAAAGCCGGGAGCAATGCATCTGTGAGACCGATAAAACTCGCGTTGAGACCTTGAAGGTCTGAAAGAACCAAGGCTTGACCGCCCGCAATACCTAAAGATGCCCATCAAAATTGCCCATTGAATATTGTCAAACAGACTTACTTGTCCAGGCTGGTGCCTGGGCGCCGATAGTTTCCAACGTTTTTAATAAGGGAGATACAAGAGCCTGAACATCCGCAAGGATAGTCGTGCCGTCTGCTTCGGAGAAGGAACCGGAGCTCTGAGCAGAAGGGCTAAGTAATCGCACTCGATAATAACGTGGACTTGCCTTGACATCGTTAGTAGCATTGTCTACGGTGGCAATAAGGCCTAGAGAGTCGGCGTGTACATCCTAATCCTTGTTTACCCATGAATATGATAGTGGAACAGGTATCATACCAAAGCACCGATCAAACCAGATTCAGGGTAACCATTAACATCGTCCGCCAACGTGGCACTTTGGGGCGCGATTTTCTGATTGATATCGACCTCGACTGCAGCTGCATCCCGGGTTGCGAGCGGCGACGCCAAAGCCAAAACGGCGAAAGGAATAAGAGCAAGGAATCGAAGAGAGACCATTTGTTCTGAGGGTACATGGTCGAAAAGCTTGGAGGTTATATACTCCAGGATGACCCCATTCCTTCTGTCGAGTCTATACAGGGTCCATGCCATGCTCAATGGAACATTGAAGTTCTACATAGCTACCCTGTTTAGAACAAGGTCTGTTTACGAGACTGCCACTACTCTCCCGAATTACAGTTTTGCGACATGAATAACTGGGAAGATTAATCACTCTGTCAAGATCTACATCATGCATCATTGTCTTGGCGAGCCGACATATATCGGTCTTTGATACCGAGGTTGACCAAACACCTAAGTCAATTACCATAGATCGGGAAGCATGATAGGGAAACCAAATCCTCGTGCTTGTTCCTCCTCCGAGTCGGTCCTCCCAGCTTCTGAACTGACTAATGGCGGTCAACTGAGTCTATACCAATCACATCAATGCGTCGACCAGTTCGCCTGAAGAAACTCGGATACATGAACCTATCCCCGATCTCAATCTATTTATGGATTATGATGTCATTCAACCCGGGTACCGTGCACCAGCTATATCAGGCAGGAATTTCAGCTCCTGGCTGTTCGGTGTGTACATCAGAGGCCTTAGGTTAGGTAATATTGTAATGTCTGTATGGACGGAGGGAAGGAAGGAAGTGTATACACGGCATGGTATCAGCTTCTTTCTGTCTTCCGGAGTGGGTTTCCCCGGAATTGAGTAGTAAATCTTCGACTTCAGGTTGTGGCGCAGCTTTGATCAGAAGGAACATAGTTTGTTCGTCTAGGGATTACAGCATCTCCGGTTTCTGGCATCTCTGAAGTCTTCCCACAGGTGGCAACGTCACGGTGGCATTGATATTCTGAAACTTGAGAGTCTTGGATAGGATAGGATAGGAACACCCAACACAAGGTCCCAATAAGGAGCAGCTGGGGCCCACACTGCACGAAAAAAGGCCACTACTCGTGCTGCGGACGTCTCAGACCAAGAGTTTTCATCAAGCCGTAAGGCAAGTTGGAGTGCTGTCAGCTGACGGAGGTCTTGCCCAGATGTCAGATGAGCCCCAGTTCTCAAAGCTCTACTTTAAGTATGGGAAGGTTCCAGTACCTTAGCGCTTACCAGCTGCATGGTTTGCATCACGAAGACTATTTTTGCTTGACAAGAAATATGGCTGAAAGGTAGTTTATGACATATACAATATCCTCGCAAGAGTGGCAGACCAGTAGTGCAAAAAACGAGTCCAACAAGGGTTAGCGCTGCGGTAGTTCAGTCTATGGAACGACGTGGCCCTTCTGACATTTGGGTAAGATCTCCGTGGACCGTCAACTGACAGCACTTCGAGACTCCCAAGTCTCAGAATGTTATAATGCCACCGTGTTTTTTTTTCTGATGAATCAAAGCTGCGCCACAACCTGAAGTCGAAAATACTCAATTCCGGGGAAACCCAACTCCGGAAGACAGAAAGAAGCTAATATTCCATACAAACATACACTATTACCTAACCTAAGGTCTGATGTACACACCGACCAGCTGGGAGCTGAGCGCTGAAACTCCTGCCTGATACTTAGTGATACTTACAGCTCGTGCACGGTAAGCATCCTGTAATCTGGAATCTTGAATTTGATGCTGTCAAATCGTTGGTTCTCTCCGAGTCAGCAGACGTCCGAATTACTAACCCTTGTTTGACGGCTGTCATATAAGGGTCGATCCCTTGTTTCCATTTGTGTCTTTGCGTTGGCGGCTTGAATTGTCAGGGAAAATGACATCCATTGGGGCCGGGTAGGTTGGTTTGCTCGGTAGCGAAGAGTATTGCAAACCTTACGTTACATCCTTCCTAAGTTAGATGCAGATCCCGGAGGCACCCAACCGTATAAACGATCTATATACTGTATATCTACTGTAACTCACACTCGGTCATTGATTACAATTGCAGTCAGAACCATATATATACAGTAAATAGAGGGTATGGTTGGTGCCTTATCAGCAAATGGTCCAGTTCCAGGCATCGAAAGAAGATCGAGATCGACTTACGGAGTATGCTATGCGGATGATGATGACTGAAGGACGAATGCTTCCTAAAGCTCCAGAAATCTAGGAGCAAGTGCGAATACAACAACGATATTTACCAATTTACAGATACGTGACTGCCTACAATGGCCATGTGTCGCTAATTCACTTAGGCTGGAGAACCGTCTATTTGGTTTGGAGTAGCATTTTTTTGGCGAGGTGTATGGAAAGCAGGAAGAAAAGAGACTCCACAACAGAGAACCGTTGATGAATGCTTGTAAGAACTTCTAGATAGCTGCGTGATATGGTTAGATGAATTCAATTTGAACATTTACTCCGAGGGTCTGTTATTGGCAAGTTCTAGATGTCACGAGTCAGCAAAAGAGGAACACGAACCCCGAGTCATAACGAGGGTGTTGCGAACTTGAAGGCTGGCGTCGTGGCTAGCTCTTGACAGGTAGGAATCGGCATGTTTAGGAAGACGAGGTACCACTTAAACTTGAACGATGTCAAAGCACTTAATGCGGTAAAAAAGAACGATCCGACGTAAACGAAAAACTGCTAACGGGCCTATTAAAGCCCCGACTTCGAGCTTCTTTTGGTACCGCGGCAGCGATGACACTGTCAATGGTGGCAAATTTAGCAGCTTGCAGAGGGAATGAAGTCATTACGAGCCTTCGGCTACTGGCATGCATAGTGCTCTTGAGTGTGAGGTAGAAGCAGTTCAAGGAAGGACGGCACGAACTGTGCAGAAAATTACTGGCCCACCTCGTTGCGCGGAAGCGAATCTCGTAATTACATAAATTATTCGGACTATATAAGATATGATATATGGAAGGCAGCATTCCGGAGTTCGTATTCCGCCTGATATATTATGGCATCTCGGGATAATCCGGACTGTTCAACTTTAGACACTCTGACAGGTTCCAGAGACCTTAGGAGACTCGAGCAAAACGGCCGCAAAATGAGAATCCTTAAGATGTGTCAATTCTGGAGTCGATTCTGAAAGCGGCTTAGCACTGATTCTGAAACGGAACGAACCCGAACACAGAATGTAAACCCTCGAGTTTGGGACTACTTATATTGGAAAGCGGCGTTCGTGCCGTAAATACACTTTCCTTCTTGCAGCTTCTGAATCGTTCTATCGTTCCAGACGGTGGCGAGACACTTGACAGTCAACGGGGAGTTCCAATCGGCAAGTGTAGTACATCTCCAGCAATCAATTATAGTCTTGCTGAGTCAGTCGGTCCCCTGCAGTACTATAAAGACTGACCCCGACTTGGGGCTTTTCATAAGTTGAGATGGCTTTTCTCAGAACATATCTCGTAGCTCTTCAAATACTTCTTCTCTTCTTGCCTGCCTCTGTCTCAGCTACAACGTGCACGAATCCCTCAATTCGCAAAGAATGGCGTTCTTTGTCGACATCTGAACGTGCAGATTGGATCAGAGCAGTCAACGTTGGTATTCATCTCTAAATGGATTTTTCACCACAGCTTGTAGTGCTTGGCCGCATTGCCCCACTCTGACGCCCTTAATCCTACTGTCAATCCAAACCCTGTTACTCCGGTCAACACCTCTGGCTCTTTCTACGATGGTATGTATGGTATTAATTTCAGAAGGATGAAAGTTGAACAATTTATTTGAATAGACATGGTTTACATGCATATGGATGTTGGCAGTACTTATGTACCGTGTTTCCTATCCGAGTCTTTTGATCCAGGCTGTCTAACCAGCATTTACAGTTACATCAAGATGGACTTATGTTTCCTTGGCATCGCTGGTTTCTACACTCGTTTGAAAGCGCACTCCAGACGAAGTGCGGGTTTCAAGGGAATGCTCCGTACTGGGATTGGAGGAAGGGTGAATCACAGTTTCATGGTCATGACGACAATAACGAATGTGTACAGATACATCTGACCTTTCTGGATCATCTATGTTCAACGACTCTGACCCAGTAAGCGGTCTCGGAGGATGGGGTAACCCAGACAATTATGACGAAGTTGAAGACGGGGGTTTTGCTTCTTTTAAGCTCTCATATCCTTTTCCCCATACACTTCGTCGGAGCTTTACAATTCAGCCATTCATAAATGTCCAACCTCCACTCGCTCAATTTTACTCGGATCCGACTGTAGACGCTAATTTGACATTAACTTATTCGGCCATCGCCAGCATCGTCAATGGGACTATCGGTGATTACCCCGGTTTCCAAAAGGGCTTGGAGGGGTTTCAAGGACCGCTTTATGCCGTACATGGTTTCGTGGGCAAGTGGTCAAACTTGAGAGTTTTGTTCATGTTGAATCTCATCATTGATCCATTTAGGGGGTGATCTTGCTGGTGAATGCCCTCCCACCGCTCCTTCAGGTTGCGTTGCTAATTCTGGACCTGTTCCCAGCGGTAATTTATATTCTGATTGAAATTTCTTGTCTGATAACGCTCTTAGATCCGTTGTTCTGGCTGCATCATGCAGTGGGTACACCTTTCTGTTTTCTTTTTCAAGACACTGATCATGAAAAGATGCTTGATAAGGTCTGGGCGGACTGGCAGAGTGCAAATGAGCAAAATGCGAATGCATATCTTGGAGGGACAGTCAGGCCGCTTGATAATGTGACCTACTGGAACGAGTGGCCCTCTGGTGCTCCACCTTTGCTTCAAGTATGTGAATCGGGACTATCATTGGCTCGATGTCTGACACATTTCAAGGTGAACAACCCAATGCCCAATGAAGGCATGTTCCCAGCAAACACGATCGCAGATGTGTTGAACATCCAAGGCGATGTCCTATGTTATCTGTATGAGTAACTGGGAATGAGGATGGATCTTTTTCAACTAGATGTCCCGAGACTTGTGCACTGTTCTGAACACTGTTCTGAACAATTCTATGTGATCTATCTGCCTATCTATAATTACCTTGCTGTAAGCAAGGTTGCCCTTCGTCGAAATGATTTGATAAGACACATGACCCGACCTAAATCAGTCTGTCACCCAACAGATCCAAACATGTGCTCAGCTTGCTGTCTCGCCTGTACAGCACATGTAAACCAAAAACATGTGCAGAGCTTGCACGGATTTGTCTGAAGGGCACATGCCCCTTGAATGTCATCAAAAGTATAAGTACGAACAATGCTGATATGGTCTGACACTTCAACGTTCAACCTTAAAATAAGCCTTCCACCATTGTAGGTCCCACATTGTAGTTACTCCCACTTGAAGCTTGATGCAGCCGATGCTAGTTAACGCAAACAACAGGCCATCTCCCTTTTCCCCTCATCCCTTATCGACTATCATCTCCCTCGAGAGTAGCCTAGGTAAAGGGTAGCTCCCTTGATGCAAGAAATAGGCGAAAGAAATGTGTCAGTTTCGACTCGGAAGCAAAGTCACATTTGAAAATAATCAACAACAGATACTTGATGTCTCTGCGTCGAGAACTTATCAAAGGTGGCTGTTAAGCTACATATGCATGTGTCAAGCTTTCTAGCCATGTTATGAGCCAAAGAAACGTGAATAAGGTTTGGAATAAGGACAGTCTTGTAGGGATCCCGGATCAAGTACTTGTGGTCCCTTCCTCATGATTCGGAGAGATCTGGGCTCGGTACCATGATGACATTGATAAAGCATACAGAATGAGTTCTGGATATGAGGAAGGAATTGAGTAGATTCTTGTTCCATTCGGATCGATCCAGTTAGTTAACCGCTTGTTGACACGTGGATTTTGCCACGTGCCATTTTGCTAGGCCGGTTCACGTTCGAATGTACGTTTTTACAGACGTTTACATCACAAGCACACTGCACAGGCAAGTTATCGGCTCTTGTATGTCGTGCCCTCTAATCAATTTGCTAGATTTATCCTCAAAAAATAGGACTGAAACGCAGCTCGTTGGAATGACTTTGGAACGGTGAACTTAACTGGTGGCCATTTTCACGTCGCGTACGTCTGTTGCTTTGCGTCTTTATTATCTCACAGCAATACAGAGTGTAGTCACTGTAGTGTATATCTGCTTCCCAGAATGCACTGTCTAGTTGGAACCCGGCGCTCTTCTGTTTTGCGATGCCGTCTTCCGGAGACTGATATACTGTCCGTCAAGGTTTGCCATTCAGTTTGTTCTGTATTCGCAGTATAACAACCTCTAGGCGTTGGCTGCTATCTCTTCCCTGAAGCGTTGAGTATTCGTAAGTAACAGCCCCTCATTTTCACCCTTTGTGAAGCTCTTCAGTTATCCCGGTCGTCTTTTTCGAATCGAATCAGGAACAGGCTTCCTGTTGTCGATTATCAACCGGTAGTAGGTTGGCATCTTTGTTTAGCCTGTTAACGACACTAACCCGGCTGCAGGCAGTGCGTGTTATCGTAGCGATTACATTGGGTGTCGAGGGTGGTATTGCCGAGGAAGAATCCTTCCCCGCAACCCAAGACCAGCTTAGACGAGCAGCATTCGTCTCAACCAGTCCCACAACCACGAGGGCTTAGAATATACCATGTAGGCGTTGTTTATTCGCTCCTCTTCACATGCCAACTCCGTCATTACAGTCTCATTCACCAGGTTATACTCAGCCTGAGGCATAGGTCATGAATTCCAACCGCACCCGTCGATTCAACCCTGCCACGATGCTGGATTTGAGGCCAGAAACATGTTCCTTTATGTGAGGACATGTTCGTCCGGTTCGCGGAAGAGAGGAGGGTTAGGAACCGCTCCTTTGCATTCACTCTTGATTCTGGTGCGCTTGCTGCCATTTCTGTGTACCCGCTCACCTCAGCGTCAGTCTGCTCCTCTTTGACGACGTATGCAGAACTTGCTCCTTCTGTTCCGACACCTAAACTCGTCTTCATCCTTTTGTTGTAGAGCTAAATGCGTACTTTGCGATTCTTAAAATTGCGAAGCCCACATTCTCATGTTGTTAAGCTTGAGGAACACGACCGGTTCGTTGAGCATGGGCGGGTCAAGTGATGGATACATGAGGAGGAAGCCAATTTCAGCCCGTCCAGCCAAGGCTCCCCCCACATCATTCATTCATTCGTTTGCCTGTATGTGAATATTCTTTTCCATGATGCGTAACTGACGATTCGCCGCAGCGTTAGTACATCCATTGCTGGCGGAACAACGCACGATGCTCATGCAACGTTGTCCCCACGTTCCCGTCGTATACGGGTTACTACGATATCTATATGTATCACCCTCATGCTGTAAGTCATGATGTATTGGCGTTTGACTGAAAGTCTTGTAAAGCTTGCATTCTTGCTGTCGTTGAACCTGAGGAACGTGGGGCGTGGCGTTCTACGTGTATGCGTTAAATAGAACATAAAGCAATGATGCGGCTCGAACGGTAACCTTGGCCTTATCAAAATTAGACGCTGCAACAACCTCCAGCTGGTCTATACGGTGATCCAAGTGTACCGACTTTTATAGGCTTCCATTGCTGCGGATAGTATGTATCCATTCACATGTTTGAAATTTCGGACCTCAGCCGTAGTACCTAGGCTTTGACTTGTCAAAATATGACTTCCTTCTTTCGAGCGACTGTGATGATTTTCAACGCATTTGGTTCTCAATTGTCTTTCTCGTACCTCATCCAAGATATTGTTCAAAGTACAGGTGACGAGTGTTCGAGACATAATCGATATACATAATCTGTCGGACTCTGCTACTAGGAGCACGATGATACAGAGGCTAGATACAAGACTTCAACGTTTCAACCATCATAACATTCCGAGGACTTGCGTAGTAGGAAACTACCACACAGATTGGCTAAAAAATGAAAATGATAAGAATCATTGCACATGCTTCAAACTAAACTTCAACAGTCTGTTCTTCAAAGGTCCATTCAGACATTCGGATGTTTCCTGTAATAGTAGAGTCTTTGTTGGATGATTGAGGTTCTCCTAGAGCTGGAGAGGACTCGGAAGAAACCGTGTTGGTTTGAGCATTGTTTTTTCATCGCTTACCCGGCAGTTGATCCGTTGGTCTAGGGAGTATCAAAGGGTGTCAAAGTGCTAACCCCTTTCCAGCCACTCAAACAGATCTCAGCACATCTCTAGATTCTCGAAACGAGCTTATCTTGATCTGCTTCACTGCTTCAGAATTCAATTGGAATTGAAGTTCAGATCGAAGAAGGATCTGGCGAGGTACATCGGGAGAACAAAAAAGTCCTTTCCTTGTGGAGAGGTGAAGAAGAATACTCTTTTGAGGAGGTTTTTGATTGTCATGGGTGTTAAAAACAATGAGTGCTAGTGTAAAAAAGACTTGGGGAAGGGAAGGACGCCAGTTCAATATTCAATTTCCACAAGGCGCCAATGACTTGCCAATGACGAAGCCTCCGCGAGTGTACTGTAGAGAGTGTTACCACTAGCTTTTACTGTCCCGGTCGTATTAGTGCATTGCGATATTCAAAGGTTTCATCTCCCCTTGCCGCAATCAAGCCAGACTCGGAATTAGCTAGATGCAACCCTGAAGACACGGGAACAGCCAGAGTCTTACCTTAGAGTCAATTTGACTTGTTTTGATTGATTCCATGTAAGGTATCGTTCAAGCTTCAGGGCCTAGTGACTACGTCTCGTCGCCTGTACATATTAGGACAGGGCCGCCACCGAATTAGATCTGTTTCAACGTCTCAATCTGGATTGGCACCATCTGCTGTAGTATTTCGCATGGATGTTGCAACTCTCCTTCATCAACAGCACATAGGTAATTCTGTAAAGACTGCTTCTTTCTTGTCTAACATACCACCGGAGTGACTCGGATGGATGCTATATTAGGAACTGTTCTCATAGGGTATTTGCTTCTCTTCATTTGCTCTTGATCTCGACATCGCTCAGTAACTTGGTCAAGGACTTGGGTATCAGTGGGGTTCTTCGCAATAGAGATCCTCTGGGTTTTCCAATATTACAAATACTACTCTTACAACGATTCAATTCTTCTCAAGCTGCTTGTGTCAGTTGCATGTCAGTCACCATTAGTGCAGACTTTGTCGCTCTCTCTGCTATGTTCTTATGCCTATATTTCGTAAGGATGCTTACTTTTGATCCTTTTGATGCTATTTAATTACCAGTACTGTGACACATTTCAAAGTTAAGGCTCCAACCGTACTATATATATAACCATATTATACAGTTATAACCATATCTGTATATGTTATGAGTCCTACCAGGTGTTGAAATGGCCAACCTTTGGTGGCAACCCAAGTCCTTTGGGACCCAGGCCATATCAAGCTGGCTCAGATTGATATCACCATTGCCATGGCTAGAAAAGGCCTTCCTTGCCTAGAAACCCTAGAGCAGCTCCTCAGGAATAAGCTGGCTCAGTTTAATTTTGATTTCATCATGAGAAAGGCTTAACTGCCTTAAAAACCCAAATATTGTTTTAAGCAGGCATGTATTGCTCCTCTGGTCAAACATGCCACTTACAAGTTTCAAGTGTACCACATTTTCTCAGTGTTGTCTTAAGGCCTGAAGGCTTAAGGCACATGAAGGCTTAACAGGGCTTAACTGGAAGCCTTCATGGTTGACAGGTGTCACTCTTAAGGCCTTAAGCTCAAAGTCACATGCCTCTCCCACGAGCCAAAAATTTCAATCAAGCCTTGTAGTACACTCAGCCAGTGCATTATATAAATACTCTAGCAAAATTCTTCCATTTTGGAGCAAAACAGAATGACTCTCACTACAAGACTTACTGCAATTTTTTGCACAAAAAGTGCCTTCAGTACACCAAAATGACACTCCACACTCTTTTTGGTGGACAGCCAAAATGGTCCAATAGAATGCTGAGGGAGGTTGTAAACAGGGAGGGTGAATGCTGAAGAGGATGAAATACCAGATGACAAGGCAATAGAGGTTGATTCAGAGGAATATCGGCCTTAGTTATATACTATTTTCAGACACAACATGATCATTTAAGCCCTTATTGCTTAAGTCTTAGGCCTTAATGAAGTCTGAAAACTCAACTTAGGCCCTTAAGTGACAACACTGCATTTTCTTTCTATCTAGCATAAACTACAACCACAGCTTTTCTGTTATGTGCAATTTCTAAGTCTTGTGTGAATATCTTGCTCAGCTTACATTCATACACAGACATTGCTGAGTTTTACATTCTATCATTATACCAGACCTCTTTGTTTTTGTGATAACTCTGGAGACAAAATGCAAGTCCTCCTATGGTGCTATTCACTTAGTCACCACTAAATGGTGACAAACAAAAATGCTTACTCAAAAACCACTTATTCTCTTATTCCTTTAGTATATTTGTAGTAAGAATAAAACCTCTAAACAGATTTCTCATTGGTCTAAAATTGACTGAGATAAAAATTGGACAATACTGGCAATTTGGAGCTTTCCATATATGGCAATGTCACATGATCTCTACACTGGGACAGCATAGCACTTTTATAAAGATATGAGTTGAGTTTACCAATGTGGTACATGTATGTAGTGAGCAGGCAATCCACAAGCTGAAACTGTACACATGACTCAAAAAACAGCAACCTTGCTAATTGACTTTGGCTACCTATGAAATTTTTTAGGGCAAATTGGCAGCTGTCACATTTTGATGGTGACTAAGTGAACAGCACCATAGATAAATTATAAAAGAGTAGACTATGTATTATTAGTTTTGACAGTCTCAGACACAGCATAATTAATTGTTGCCTCCTGGGCCTGGCATTTCTATAAGGAGAAGGTTTGGACTTATCACTGGTAGAACAAGTTGTACTGCATTGAGGACATGCTCAAACCTGAACTGGACCCAAGGTTTGAGGTCCAGGTTCAGCAAATGGCTGAACCAAACCTAGGATCTGAACCTGATCCAGTCCAAACCATGGTGCACTAGATTTAGCTTATAATAAAGAAGCAAGAAGAAACCAAGTGGGTAAACACATGAATTCTTAGATTATATGCCTAATTTGAGTTGCAAGTCAAAGGTTGACCCAAACATGTTGTATTGTCTTATGCAGGGAACCTTGATCTTTATCTGGACAAAAGCCCCACTACAAAGCTTATTAGCAAAGAAAATTCCTGGTATTGGACCAAACCTAGTGGTTCATGGTTCAGCCAAACCCCCTGGAACCTAGACTGGTAGTCAGTCTATAGAGCCTAGAGGCCATTACCATTATGACCTGACCATTTGGCTGACTTTGGGTTATGTCAGCATGGATACAATTTTGGCTACTACCCCTTTTACACTTATAAAATCAGAAAAAACCTGGGCCAACTATCTAACAGAGAGCAGGGAAGGCCCTATACACTGTGTTGAATTTGTACTGACTTGTATTCAACCCCTAATAGTCTGGCATTCAACTTGTATTGACTTGCATTCAGTCCCTATACACTGACATTCAACTAGTATTGACTTGTATTCAATCCTTAATAGTCCCACATTCAATTTGTCTTCAATCCCTAGTAGTCCTGCATTCAAGTTGTATTGACTTGCATTCAGTCCCTGTACACTGGCATTGACTTGTATCCAGGCCCTATACACTGGCATTGACATGTACTGACTTGTATTCAATCCTTAATAGTAGTCTGGCATTCAATTTGTACTGACTTGCATTCAGTCCCTATACACTGGCATTCAACTAGTATTGACTTGTATTCAAACCCTAATAATCCAGCATTCACCTTGTATTGAGTAGCATTCAGTCCCTGTACACTGGCATTCAACTTGTATTGGTCTTGCATTGAAATAATGAAGAAGTCATGACATGACCCTATTAACCATCAATCTATAATGTAAAATAAGACAGTGCCTGATTATATAACTGCTTATATAATTGATTATATAACTCCCCTGGGTAAGAGCGCGTGCCATAGGAGCGCTCAGCACAGCAGCAGTGCTGATCATGGCTTCCATGCTGCCACATACATGTTCACCACACTGCAGCCACAAGTAAGGTTCCAACCATATAGTATATGTACACACCCAACAGTACACATATGGTATACAGTGTATACTGTCTATATACAGTATAAACCATATCTGTAATGGTTCCTATACTTACACTGGAGTGAGGACTTAATAATAGGTTACTCACATATCACTGTCCTTCAATTGAATTAAATCAGCCATGATGGCCCATTACAGGAGGCTGTGAGTGTCTTTGAAAGGTGAGGTACATTCAAATTGAGGCACATATGTGACATCATGTGCTTTCATTACTCTTGCAAGTCAGCTACATACTATTCCCCCTCTACTCAGGCTCCTTCAAAAGAGCTCAGAATCAAGACAGACATCAATTGTGGGCTTTTTCCAACTCTTCTCAAATATGCATCAAGAGCCATGTGGGAAAATCTCACTCCCATATTTGCAGCCACCTCATGATCTTTAGAGAGGATGATAGCTCTAAACAATTTTTGCAAAAAATCCAGTTCTATGATAATGCATTTAGTATGGCTTCTCTGGGAGTCAAGATTGACAACACAGTAAAACAGGCTACTGAACCATGTGTGTTTAAAATCCAGGGGGCTTTATATCATAACCATGATCAGCTTCTGCCTAATGAGAATGGTAACAAAAAATATGCCATTGTTGGACAACCCTCTAGATCAGATCAATTGTTGAGTGCCAATGAGTGGCCAATAACCAGGCCAATGATCTCTGAATTGATGTACTCACCAAAATTTAAGGTGTTCTTCACCAGAATGATGTTTATAGACATGCATTTGAGCATATACATGTAGAGGAGCAGAGACTACAAAGAGAAAATCCTGCAAACCCCAGTATAAAATGTTGTGGTGTGGCTTCAAGTATGATCAAAGGAGATATAATTTGCCAACATTGAATGGGATAGCTGTTATTATGGGAGATGACACCAATCCAGGAGCTCATCAGGATATTTTGTTAGCGTTATGTTATGATGGCAGCAAACACTGCATTCATGATATTCATCCAGCATATCATTCTTTGGTCTATGTTCTGTTGTTTCCAAGAGGAGAGCATGGTTGGTATCCCAACATTCCATTAAACATTGAAGGAGCAAATGTTGATCAGCAGAGACAAGATGATTCACAAACAGAGGGTCATGGCAAACAGACTACTGTGAGTCAATATGTCTTCATCCATGACCACAAACTATTGAGTCTATGCTGCAAGATTACTTCTCCAACAATGCTTGGGCAACAACAGACCAGTCAAGACTGCAATAGTGGCAGTCAGAGTTGATGATTCAGTAACAATTCTGACAGCGATTCTGATCTGATTCTGAATGGCACCAGAATCACCTAGAATCATCAGAATCATCAAAGTGGCTTTGGAGGTGCTTCAATGATTCTGTCACAATTCTCAATCACAATTCTCAAAGACGATTCTGCCTTTCCCATGGCTGTCACTGGCTGTCACTGTGTTGGTTTGCTCTTATGTAATACTGTACAGTCCCTCAAGCATCATAAAATAACAGTGTAGACACAGCTGGGCTTGGTAGTGTTCCTCCCTCTGGCTGAATCCTACTCAAAAGAGAAAACAGATGGAAAGGCTTCAGAGGTTCCAATCAAAGAAGCTAAAGCAAATACTCAGGTGAAGAAGGGAGCAAAGCCTGTTGTGCTTGCCAAACAGAATAGCAGAAAAGACAAAGAGGAAACCAGTGGAATTGAGCATAAATCAAAGCCTGACAGTCAGAGTCAAGGCCAATTCTCACACAATTCTGATATCAAAATCATTCCAGAATTGGATCAGAATCATCATCAGAATCATGGTCGAATCATTGACTCTGACTGTAGCTAATGGCTGAGACACAATCAAAACAGACTATGGGTTGAGATTGCTAAGGGATTAGTTGATGCTGTTGAAATGCTGACACTCAGCTGCAGGATATTGGACAAAGATATATCCTTCCCTCATTATATATGTCATAGTATGTATTAGATTCATGAATACATATTATTGTCACTGAAAAATATCTACAATATATGGAAACATGGTCCCACCATCTATACAATATATGTACCCTGCGGAGCTTGTTTATCTTAAAATATGTATGGTCTTGTAATGTAGCTAAGATGGCTGACTTTGGATTACATCAGCATGGGTTCAATCCTCCTTTCTGCCCTTTTTAATTGGCAAAATCTAAAAGTATCATGCTCACTGTTTAGGCCCTCAGGAAACAAACAGTGACAAGGCCCTTTGCAACAGTGCCAAGGCTGTTTACAACAGTGACAAGGCTGTTTACTATTGTTTACAGATAGTGCCAAGGCTGTTAATTCTCTACTAGATTGAGTAGCCTACACTTCACTGAACACTTGATTGAATTGGTAACCCCACTGTAGTAGATTTTTGAGACACTTTCTACCAGCCCATCTGATACCATTGATACAATTAATATGGTATTAATGCCTGTGGAGTGGTGCCTGCAGTGGGTACAATTACATACCATGCAGCTAGGCCACCACAGTGGTGCCATACATACAAGCCAGCACTGGGTCCATAGTGACATAAGTGGGACTCGGTGGAACCATTGATTTTGATTGGGCAGTTAATGGGTGCTTAACACTTAAGCTGCCTCAGTAAAACAATGAGCCTATAAATAGGACTTGTAGTATTTGACTCAATACATTATATGATTATTATAAACTTGGAACCCAGAGACAGTGGTATAAGACTTGCCAGACGGTAGCTTTCCCACCCAAGGTTTCCCTCACAGAGGTTTTACTTGGGGGGGTTTTGATGCACCCGTTCTGAGCTGTTGTAGGATACATTACTAGTACCTTGTAATTAGGTTCACTGAGGTCACTGACCTTGCTCCTTGTGAGCGCAGGTGGATCTCGAATAGCAACATAGCAGCATAGCAAAGGCACATGTGCAAGGGAGTGTCAGGGGTCCCATCAGCCTGATGGGACTCAGTAAATAATCAGTGAAACTGTTGTTTTTGATTTGGTGCTTAATGGGCACTTAGCACCAGAGTTGCCTCAGTGAAACAATGGTCCTATAAATAGGACTTATAATTTATAGGATTCGTTGTTTTACTGAGGGAGCTTGGCTTATTAAGTGCCCAATCAAAAACAATGGTTTTGCCGATTATTCACCAAGTCAGGCTGATGGGACCCCTGACACTCCTTTGCACTGCACACATGCCTTTGCAGTGACTCAAGTGCAGCTGCTCTAAATGATAATTGGGTTTTATGTCTTTTTCTAAGTGTGGCAATGATGATATCAATCTGAGCCAGCTTGGTGTGGCCTGGGTCCCAACACTTATCTAACTACTAGAACTTCAAGTCTTTTTATACAAATGCCAAGAATAGACAAAACACTTCCAAGCTTTCTTCCTAAGCTGATTCTGACTCATAGGAACAGACAGAAGGTTTATCCAAATGTTCTCAATTGTTGATAACTCCTTCTGATGGTCCCTTGATTGCAATCTTCCTTATTGAGTCCTATCTGACTTTCCAAATCCTTCCAATACACCTAGATATGACTGGGTAGACCTTTCTAGGCCCTCAATCGTCTGACAAAGAGACCAATCCTAGAGTCATAGTGACTCCACCATATTTGATCCATGATCAATTCTAGATCAGTGGCACTGAGCTGATCGACATAGTCCAGAGCTTTGGTTCTAGATCAAACCAACTCCTAGACTCTTTCCAGCTCCTAGCAGATGCAAGTTGCAGAGCTTTCTAACTTTTCCTGCACATATCCCTAGCCAGTCGACTTTTCTAGTTTTCAAGTTGCATATTACTGTTTGCTTTCTAGATAGTCAACTTTCTAGATCTTTTGTATATAGCTCAGATTGGAATGATATCCTTTCTTTCACTAAGTAAATCCTCTGACAATACCTCATAGAGTCATAAGTTAACTGTATCTCAAGTGATAGCTAACCATGACTCGGCAATCCTGTTTTCTAGATCTCTTTAACTGTGTTGTAAGCTATAGTGAGTAAATCCTAGAATGCGGATATCAAGGCTTAGACTTATGTAGAGTAATAAAAGAGCAATTTATAGCCTTAGCCATATCATCAATGTACCTCACCCTTCAAAGACACTCACAGCCTCCTGTAATGGGCCATCATGGCAGATTTCATTCAATTGAAGGACAGTGATATGTGAGTAACCTATTATTATGTCTTATAAGTCCTCACTCCAGTGTAACCCTCTACATATATGGTTTATAGTGTATATAGAGGGTATATACTGTATACCATATATATATGCTGTTGGGTGTATACGTACATATACTATATGGTTGGAGCCTTAGACACATTGGGGTGAGCGCATCCTTCTGTATATCTCCTGCGCTAAAATCATTTAGCAAGGGGGTAGTGGGATCTGAAAAAGCTACTGTAGGTACATCTGGAAATTTTGGCTTGAGAGACCCCTCCCCCCTCCTGCCTTATATGGCAGTTTCCCATCATGTGCCTATCCTAATTTTGGTTGATAGAGTGTAGCAAGCAACCCATACCTGCTATTAACTTGGTATGAAGGAATAAAACAGCATATCTCATTGATTGAAACCTTTTAATCACTCACACTGGGTCCTGCAATGGTTCCTTCTGTTTGGCCCATCACATCAGATGGTGTGACATGTCACATTCAAGTAACATTCAAGCACTTTCTTTACTATTCCT
>QLOY01016510.1:0-25003 GCA_003313965.1 Megacollybia marginata
GCAGTGTCAGAGAACGGTTGTGCGGGCGACGACGGCGTGCAGTCGTCTTGGTCTACTCCCTGATTGGTTATAGCCAACGACATATCAGGGTTGTCAGAGCTGTCAGAAGAGTTGTAAAACCAACTGATAGTTGCTAATTCACAGGTCGTCGGAGTGGCGGGTGGGGGGAACAATAGCGTCGGAGTGGTCGTGCTTGGAGACGAACTAGAAGAAGTTGGAGATCCTGTACAATCTCAGCCTATAAAAACTGGGTTTGAACCCCAAAATACCATCTGTTTGTGCATAAGTGACCATGAACCTCGGCCAAACGAGTAAAAGTAAAACAGACACCTTCATTGCGAGCTATGACAACCAGTTAAGATCAGTTAAGCATCAGATCATCTTGAACGCCTCTGGTAGCCTCACGTAACATCTCAAGATCTCAAGTGTTACCCCATCGTTCCGGTCCAGCCGAACATACACAAGAGGCCTACGAGCCCTACGAGCCCTGATTCAAACAAGATCTTGCCCATGAGAGACAATCCAGTCGAAAAGTGTTCATCCCAAGTTGAACGACTCAGAAGTTTGTAGCTTCACGTGACATTTCATCTCACCATTTCCGCCCGCCCTGAGTGGAGACATTTCAGCAGATGTTTCAAGACAAGAGTCTTCGTTTTTACTTGCGGCATATTCGAACCCAACCACTATCATCGATATATCATCCCTTCATCTCGCTAAACTTGAATCACATTCCCAAGTTCTACTCGAGAAATCGTGTGTTAAGATACAATGCACGAGTTATGTTCTGGAGCAAGTTGTCTATGATCGATCGATAATCCTCACCTCTGAATTCTTGTCCGTGGTTCAAGACCTTGCCGACTTTGTCACCCTTCTACTCACATCGAAGTTGACTGACGAACAATGGAACTTTTTTCTCCTGGCTTTGATCCCGCAAAAGTCATGTTGCCACTCAACCAGTTGGGAGTGGGAGCGTCCAAAGCAACTCAAGGCTTTCTGGTCAAAAGCTGCTATTGACCAACGGGTCAACGTTGTCCTTCACAAGCATTGTGTCCCGCCATCACAGTCTCATTGGTCTTGATACCTGTGGAATCGGTCGCTGCAGTAAAAAAGTCTACTTGAGCGTTGGCTACGAATTTGTGGAGCCTCAGTCAGATACGACAGCATTACATACTATTCCAATTCGATAATTTTCCTACTGCCACTTTCACGCTCATAATCAAGAGACTTCGGAGCTGGCTCAGGCATCGCAGAACTAGCATTGGAGATGAAACAACCGTTCTTCAAGAGCGCCGTCTCTTGAGATAAGCCTGTACAATAAGTTGTTCGATCCTACAATGTTCAACATAGTTCAGAACAGAGCAAAGAGCTCTAACCTTCCTTTGATCAAAAATGTTACTCCTTGACTAATGAAACCCTTGATGATCTGCATCTCAAGGCCTTGATACAGTCCACCAATACCTGGTTCCCGTTTTCCGGAAGTTTCATGGCCTTGATATGAATTGACGAGCACCGAATAAAGACTTGCAGACGTTCCAGTCGCCTGGCGTGCTTGTAGACGTGTTTTGGCCAAGATGAGAGGATAAAGAAGAGCAATGGCTACGTCAACTTAGTGAATGCGCCAGTTGTAGGAAGATGTCATAGTTGCCTATCGAATTTGATATGGCCCCTCCGAGAAAGGCTTCTCTTGGTGTCGGATCTAGGGGAGCGGCCTTGGGACGAGATCGAGAGAGTACAAGTACGCGCCTGAATAGCTGGAAGAAGGCAAGAGTCATTGATGGGTTGAGTGAGAGCAGAACAGATGTTCTGAAGCCTATCAGAGGTATAAGCAAGTAGCGGTAGAAGGTTGAGAATGACATCCCGCTCCAGAATCCGGGCAGTCCTTGTTCTTTGTAGATGCGTTTGACGACCGAGGTGAATCCAGCACTGCGGATTCGTGATTGAGACTCGACAGTGTCATCGTTGTCTTCTGTTTGTAGACGAAGCGCGATTATATTCAACGGCGTCGATATCGCACGCGATGCAACGCCTGCTATGAAACCCAAGGCAAGTTCCTGGAATACACCTAACTTGAATAGGCTCTTCTGTCGACGAGAAACAGATTTTCGGAGGAAAGAATAGATGTAGAAGTAGAAGAAACTTGGAGTGTTTCAGCATGAAGACGCGCAACAGAGAGGGCGTAAGTACTTGGACAGAAGCGTAGCACCAGTATCGGCAGGCAAACCATCATACAAAGCCAAAAGACCATATTTGTCAATAATTTTATGCAGTATAATGAAGGCGCCGCGCAGTCCTCTGGGCTTATTGGAGACCTGAAGTTGCAATCGGGTTGTAACCTGTACGAAATAACGAAAGGCGTATATAGATCGAAGCACCAACCAGATCGAGAGGATAGGTGAGGCTGTTGGCCGTCGCACTGCCAATCGAACCGGATATGGCTTGCACAACTGGTGGAAGAGTGCTCGTCATAGAAAATCACATGTAAACATGGAATGAAAGTGCAGACTTGGTTACATGTGTGAATCATCTATTGAGGCTTTACAATTACAAGTAGATAACACAGTGAAGAAATGTAACAATTACATTATGTATAATAGACCGAAAACGTTGAGACCCTTCAACCCGAGCACATTAAGCAGGCCTCTTTGTTTTCGAGAGAACACATCAACTTGGCTTCGGCGTACTCACGAGCCTTTTGTCTGGCAAGCGCAGCAGCGTACTCGTCCTGTTCTCCTGCTCCTTCTGGAATCTGCAACTTGGCCTGCTCCTCCATAAACTGCTGGACAATTAGATCGCTCTCAGAAAGTGTGGCAGGAGGCGTTTGTGGAGCGGGAGACGACGCTGCGGACGACAACACCGACGACGATGCAGTCAAAGGCACCGAGGACAATGCAGGGGTAACAACAGGCACCGTTCTGGGTGTAGGTATGACCACAGCAGTTTTGGCAGTCTGTTGTTGCTTGACGTCTTTGATCAATTTTTGGTCGACAGTGAATTGAGTGGCCTGGGCGGCTGGACGAGTACGGAGATAGTACATGCCCGTCTTCAATCCCTTTTTCCATCCATAGAAATGCATACTCGTCAACTGACCAAGAGTAGGAGCGGAAAGGTGGACGTTGAGACTTTGACTCTGGCAGATGAAAGCACCACGATCAGCAGCGAGGTCGAGGATCTTCTTCTGGCTAATCTCCCAAACAGTCTTGTAAACGGCTTTGACGTTGTCAGGGATGTTAGGAATGTTTTGAATCGATCCATTGTGAGCAATAATCATGTTCTTCATGTTGTCGTCCCACAAACCGAGATCGACAAGATCGCGAAGAAGCCATGGGCAGACGACTTGGAATTCACCTGCGAGTACACGACGGGTGTAGATATTGCTAAAAGAGCATTAGAATGAGACAGAAAGCATAAACGAACACACCTCGTGTATGGCTCGAAGCATTCGTTGTTACCAAGGATCTGGCTGGTCGAGGCAGTAGGCATGGGTGCCATCAGCAGAGAGTTCCTGATACCGTGCTGGGCAATCTTTTCCTTCAAAGAGGTCCAGTCCCAAAGGTCGGTAGGCGTGACTCCCCAGAGATCGTATTGTAGCTGACCTTTTGATACGGGACTGCCAGAGTATGTTTCGTACGGCCCATCCTGTTGAGCAAGCTCGCAACTCGCTTCGAGTGCACCATGGTAGATCGTCTCGAAGATCTGAATGTTGAGCTCTTTCGCTGCTTGTGAATCGAAAGGCATGCGAAGAGCCATAAAGGCATCAGCAAGTCCTTGAACACCAAGACCAATAGGACGGTGACGCATGTTGGAACGACGAGCTTCAGGAATAGGATAATAGTTAACATCGATTATTCGGTTCAGGTTACGAGCGACGACCTTCGCGACATCATGAAGTTTTTGGAAGTCGTACTTGCCATCCACAATGAAAGTAGGAAGGGCAAGAGACGCGAGGTTGCACACAGCAGTCTCGTCCGGAGCGGAATACTCGATGATCTCGGTACAGAGGTTGGAAGATTTGATGGTTCCGAGGTTCTGTTGATTAGATTTCGCTGGAGAAATCAACACAGGAAAAGTAAGGAAGAGGATAAACACACCATTAGCAGAATCCTTGTAGACCATGAAGGGTCCTCCCGTCTCAATCTGCGCTTCGAGAATGGCGTACCAGAGTTTCTGAGCGGGAATGGTCTTGCGGGCACGCCCTTCCTTTTCGTACTTTTCGTATAACGCCTCAAACTCAGCGGAATGCACTTCATGAAGTCCTGGGGCCTCGCTGGGACAGAAGAGCGACCACTCTCCATTGACCTCAACACGCTTCATACTGTAAATCAGGTCAGCCCAGCATAAGAGAGAATAAGAGATGACATACAAGAGATCAGGGATCCAAAGAGCGTAAAAGAGATCACGAGCACGACTCTCCTCCTTACCATGGTTTTTCCTCAAGTCGATGAACTCGAAGACGTCGGGATGCCAGGGCTCGAGGTAGATAGCAAAGGCTCCTGGACGCTTGTTGCCACCTTGGTCAACATATCGGGCAGTCGCGTCATAGGCGCGGAGCATCGGGACGATACCATTCGAGTATCCGTTAGTACCTGCGATGTACGATCCAGTGGCGCGAATGTTGTGAATGTTGATGCCAATTCCACCGGCAGTCTTGGAGATCATGGCGCAGTTCTTGAGGGTGTCGTAGATGCCCTCGATAGAATCGTCTTTCATACAAACGAGGAAGCAAGAGGAGAGTTGAGGATTAGGTGTCCCAGCATTGAATAGAGTGGGTGACGCATGAGTAAAGTAACGCTCGGACATGAGATTATAAGTTTCGATGACGCGTTCAATGTCATTGCGATGCATTTCGACGGCGACGCGCATGATCATGTGTTGTGGGCGTTCTGCGACGCGTCCATTAATACGAAGAAGATAAGATCGTTCAAGCGTCTTGAAACCGAAGCTGAGAGTCATCTTCAATTATATGAAAGTGTAACAGGAGGTCACTTACAAGTTGTAGCTGAAGTCGCGGTTGTAGACGATGGCCGAGTTGAGCACCTGAGCGTGATCCTTAACAATTTCATAGACTTCCTTGGAAATCATTCCGGAGGGCTTGTTGTTCTTGGGGTTGACATATCTATAGAGGTCTTCCACGACTGCAGAGAAACTTTTCTTGGTTTCTTTGTGGAGATTGGAGATGGCAATACGCGCTGCCAGGATGGCGTAGTCAGGGTGTTTGGTGGTGAGATATGCAGCGGTCTCTGCGGCAAGATTCTAGACGATATCGGGTCGCGTCGATAGTAGCGAGAGAGAAAGAAAGGGACTGACATCTAATTCAACAGTAGTGACACCCTGGTAGACACCCTGAACAACTTTCTGGGTGACCCTTGACATTGTTAGCATATATGCAGTGGACTCGACGCGCTTACTCGATAGGGTTGACAAAGTTCATGTCCAAGCCATAGCAGAGCTTCTCGATGCGTGATGTAATCTGTGGAACGATGAGTGCGTGTCGCGGGTCATGGCGAGGACAAACCTTGTCAAATTGGACGCGTTCCTTGCGCCTGGCGAGGTGTTGAGCGTGAATCTAAAGCATAAATGAAATCTTCATACCCGTCTACGATGACCGCGTCAGTGAAGAACCAAGCTTTAAAGGAGAACGCTTACCTCGTTTGAATACGTATGCAGCAGACGACATGTTGCTCGTTGTAGGCGACGATGTCGAGGCGTGGTGAGGTTGAAGTGGTGGTTGAGAATTAAGTTGGATTGAGCTGGGACCCGAGGTTTTATAAGTTTTTCGGCGTGACCCGAAGTCCGAAAACGTGTACGGCACAAAGTCATCTCTTTTGCGCTTAAGAACTCCATTGTCGCTCTTGTTGGCCTGCATTGAGCCCCTAGAAGGTAAAGCCACCATTAATTGTTATTGAGACATCGAAACCGGCCTCCGGAATGGCTGGGGACAAGAGGAGTCATGGACACGTGACCCCAAACGCGTAACGCGTTATGAACGCGACACCTGTTAGTGGCTGTTTGACCGAATTTCAACAAGGCAATCAACAATCTCATCAAAACACACGCCGACTCGTGTTTGACTCATCGATCGAGTACGTACAGATACATGTGCATTGTCATTGCCGTCTATTAGCCTACATGATAAATCGATAATTCTGGAAATTTCTTCGCTTTAGGTTATTCTTGACCACAATCTCTCGAGCAGCCACCGTCTTCGGACTCAGAGAAACAATTTCAAAAGTCCCTACTTGCACTAGAGGATGATGTGGAGAACCCCATCGCATGCTGGTCCATGGCTCTCTGGGCCTAGTAAGCCGCAGATCAAGCAGACGAAGGCTCGGTATGTGTCGAAATATTTGAGCAGATAAAGGTTTCATGCTCGCTTTGGGCATAGAAACGGCCGTTACTTTTAATGTGTGTAACTTTTTTGGCATTGCAAGAGAATGAAAAACATCCTGGAATAACCATTGGATGCAAACTCAACAAGTAGACAAACACCTACCAATGAAAATGACTTTGCATGGTGACTGCTTACTTCTAGGTGACGGAGGTGAATCAAATGAGTCGATATCCATGATAGCTGTTGGTATGGGACCGCCGAATCTCCCTCCTTCATGGATATTTCTAACCTAACAACGTGATACGCGACTGCATAGGCATGAAGGTAAAAGAACTGCGGCATATAGTCAGAGCTCGACGAGAGATCCAAGTCTTGTATCGAAAGTGGGTAAGGAACACTGAACAATAAGTCAGGCTGGCATTGCAATCTGGTCAAGTTAAGCGGCTGGGGTAACTGCAAGATATCAGCGACTACTGGTTCAAAACCGATGCTCTCAAGACGACCGTGTTTTTCGAGAAAGTCCAGCCAGGGAGACGGGGACAGAAACAATGATCGAAAGTTTCCCACTGAAAACCGTTTCAAGTGAGGATAAGAGCCCTCGAACAAAGGTGACACATCTACGATGCAGGATGGAGAAACAAAATGGCTGGTGCAGAGTGAAAGTTCAGAGAGCTGCTCGTTATTCCGTAGAAAGTCCCAAAAGGCAGTGGGAAGTGATGTTTGTGAATTCACCACACGAGTGAACCGGACCATAAGATCATCAGACTCGATCACTGTCATAGAAAAGCTGTGGAGACCACGGAAGTCGAATAGCTGTGGATGACTCAAAAAGTAGACTTGTATAACAAGCATGTTGATGCGTACCTTGGAATGGCTGGGCAGATCTGTCTCGTTGCCCTTGGTCTCTCGAACGACAGTGCCTATATTCTTCAGATATGGACAACTGGGACGTTGAGAGGAGATGGACTACGATAGAGATGTTACGGACCATTTACGCAACGTGCTCCAAAGGCTGTCTCGTTTCGGAAATGCACTTCCCTCCCAGACGAATGTATGCAGATTGACGAGTTGTGGGGTGATGCTCTCTAGAAGGCGTAGTAGTTTGTCTTCGTCGAGCCTTTTTGACTCGGATTTGAGGGCCCAAAGCCTGCGGTTTGGTCTGAGAGTAAGACTTTTGATGTGCCGAATTATGAAGGGATGTTTCAATAAAAAGTTCAGGGCAGGCAGACAGTGAGCATTGGATTGGACGACCATATGATTGAATATGAGTGGCATGATTAACAGGAACATTCGACGAGACTGGACAGAGTGTTACAGCGTACAACCCTTGGATGCGTGGCCTACCGTTACAGCCATATTGAGGGCATCGTGAGGAGAGGTTGCATCGAGTGCAGCAGCGATTTCAAGGATTATGTCTTCTGGAAGGCGAAGATCAAGTTCCTTCTTTGATGCTTTCCGCTGTACCACGAAGCGAGAAATGGACTCGACAATGAAGGCCATAATTGTGACAGGTCACGCCACTTAGACTTGCAGACGCGTTTAAGCTTGTTTTGCCGACACGCGTCCAGATTCAACCAAGCGCCTCGAGGCAGCTTTGTTTCCTATTTCATGCAGACTTTTCTTGACCATCTTAACTTCTTTCCATGAACCAGCTGCACCAATTGCATAGCGAATATGCGTCGCCCGTCGTTCGAGTGCCTTCGCCAGCCAGCTCGTTGGGCACCACGTATGGACGAGACCAGACATCATTTTCTGATTCAGAGCTCAATGTTGGGCAACAGGCATTTGAAAGAAAGTGGGAGAACAAAATCGGTCTCCGAGATCCCCGTCCAGAGGAAGCAGAACTTGACCAAGGACCGTTACTATTTCGTCCAATTCCTGGCTCAGACGGGGAGAAGAGTGAAGTGTTCTTAAATATTAACGTATGGTGGCTAACATGTTGCTAGACTTGGTCAAAGAAATTTTGAACCGTCTGCGTCGCCAAGTCCAGGAGCTGGTTGAGAACGAAATGTTTGAGCAAGCTCTTTTGAAGGGCTCGCAAGCAGGCTTCGAGCACCAACCAATGACTCGGAACTTAGACGCTATCATGGGCAGCATGATGCCTGGAACTTCGAATTTGCCGCAACATTACAGTAATAATGCTAATATCTCAAACGGGCCTTGGATGTCCAATGAAAGCCGACACACTCTGGGTGGTGGCATCGACTATTCAGGGACCGAGACTACAGTCGGTTCTCGAAGAAAGAGTAAAGGCGGCGGTCAGAAAGTTTAGTTAGAGCTTGTATCCAATTACGATTGTAGCCATATTGCTATCTGTACACGGACTTCAGTCATCACTATCACCCCCTTCTGAAAAGTAGTCTGGTAAAGCGTCTTCAACGGCTTTAATGACCTCTGAGAAACTTCGTCTAGCAGCCATCTTACAGTCATGGTGCATGTAAGCGGCGCTCCCCCACCGCTCATAGTCTTTGGAAATCTGCCTGAGTCTGCCCAGAACATCTGCAAGACCGAGTGCGAGCACCGCGTCGCTTCTCGTCTTATCCTTCCAAAACTCGATCCAACTTTGAGTACAGCCATGCTGGTGCCAAGTAGCACCACAGGTCGGTGAATGCTCAAAGTGCGGGGGATTGGCGCGTAGACGCTCCCAAGTTCTCGTGAGACGATAATAACCTGACAAAAGCCGCAGCTGCTGAGCTGGACTAACGATCAAGCGACCCTCCTCGTCTATGTCTCCTTCTTTAGTGCCAGTCCCAATTCGAGGTGAGCTGGTGGAACTAGCAGGAGTGACAGGTACTGAAGCAGTGCTAGCATTTCCAAAGCCAAGGACAGGCTGTGGTGCCGTAGTTCGTTTAGGGATGTTAAAGTTGCCCCGTTTGACTACGACTGATTTCTGCATGACTTCCAAGTAGGCTGCACCTCTGAGAACCCGCAAGTCGAGTTCATCTGCAAGAGTCATAGCCAAGTATGCATATTGCAGAGACGAGCTCATCAACTGTCTCAGTAACCCAATCATGGTAGTGAGCAGCCTCTCGTGACTGCACATCTGGGCTAGACGAATGAGACGAGTGAGTTGTGCAGTGCTTTCAATAGCAGTACTGCCTTGGGAAGTTAAAGTTGAGTCTTGAGAGAAGGTATAGGATGTTGGTGGTGGAATTGAGTTTAAGATTGGGGATGGTTTTCGGTTGACGAATTCTTGAATCGCATCGAGAGCCCATGTCTCGAGGCCTTTGAAAGAGTATTTATTGGATATCCGAGCGATATCAATAAGCTGAGTTAGATTGGAGGATGAAGAGTGTAGTTTCATTAATTCAAAAGGTCTGTGCGAACTAAGAGTCGGTCTGATTTAGAGGGATGGTCCACTCACAGAGCATACAAGGCCCAGAGAAAGTGTCGAAATTCATCAGGGGTATCGCCAATGAGAACAATTGGATTGTCATCAGATCGACCTTCAGCGACTGTGTTACCTTGTGGCAGTGTGAACATCGTACTGAACGACGAGTTGTCTTTTGAAAGTATAGTCCTGTGAACCTACCAGGGTTTGTCAGTGTGATCATTGCAAACCACGATGGCCTACGTTGAATAGGGTGTCTTGAACTAGTAAGATGCAAGAGCCGTCTTCCAGATAATAGGTATCATCTCTCTTCCAACTGTGCTTTGTGACATCTCCACTTTGAGCCTGCTGCTCTTGTTCAAGACAGACTCCATCTTGGCTGTGAGTTCTCTTGCGCTTCCTAGTGACAGACTCACTGCTGGAGTTGTCTGATTCGATAACCGTGGATCCCACTGAACAAGTGCTGGCCATGCGAGAACAAGCAGAATAAGCGCTCAGATACATCATTACGTCAGGTCATCACCAAGCATGCATTATTGCCTTGGCATTGCCAGTAATAAATACTACTCTATATGCAAGGCCTGCAATGTTAACTGACTGGGACTTCGTCGCCCCCTTCACTAGCTTACGACACGAGAAGCACCGTGGAATAAACTCGTCTGTTGACACGGTCACCGGCAATTGCGTTTGCATTGCACCTTACGTCGAACTTTGACATGCCATTTGGAACCATTCCCCTCAGCGACGGACGCGAGATACCTGCTATTGCGTTCGGAACGTGCGTAGCAATTGCATTCCTGTTAGCATTTTCTTATCTCGCAGTGGGTCTGTGTGGAAGGGCCACGACGCATCCAAATATGTTACTCAGGCCTTGGAATCCGGATTTTCGCACATAGACACTGCAGCTTGTAATATTGTCTTCCTATGTTCTGAATATCTCTCACATCTCACAGACTATCGGAATGAAGACAGCGTCGGACAGGCTATCAGGGAAAGTGGCCTTGCCCGGGACGAGTTTTTTATCACCACGAAATATCCTTCTCCTCAACAAAAACCGGTTCAGGTGGAAATTGAGCAGAGCTTGAATAATGTTCGTTCCTCCTAGTGAACTACTGCTCTATCTCATTGGCCGCCGTGACTAGCTCGGGATCAAGAGTGTTGATCTTTACCTTATCCATAGCCCCACTACATCCCCAAATGTCTGGAATGACCTCGTAAAGATTAAGGAACAAGGTTTGGCAAAGTTAGTCCTGTCCTGAACAGGTGGACAGTGCTCATGTTACCGCCACCGTAGAAGCATCGGCGTCAGCAACTTTCTTGTGGAGCACCTTCAGACCCTCACCAAAATCAACTCTACAGTTCCTGCGGTGAACCAAGTATCTGATAGATAACTTGTCCGCTCTTTTTGACAGTCTCGCAGATTAGTCTTCATCCCTACAATTATGCGGAGATGAAGCCAGTACTAGAATACTGCGCCACCCACAACATTGTGATAGAAGCCTATGGAAGCCTAGCGTAAGTCCTCCTGCTCCCTCAGTCCTGCCCACATTAAGTCCTTTCTAGGCCCTTGACCAGGTTTCCGGGTGGCCCAGTCGATGTCCCTGTAGCTGCTGCGGCTCTGCTTCGTGGTGCTTCGCCCGCACAGATACTTCAGTTGTGGATCAAGAGCAAAGGTGCTGTTATTGTGACGTAAGTCTATTTCCAAGGCCTATTCCCCATTCAACATAAAAAGAACGAGCTCCAAGAAGGAACATTTAGAAGAATATCTCGCGGTGGCCGATCTCGGTACGTTCTCACTCCGAGATATTATAATTAACCATGTATCACCGCAGCGCCGCTCACCGATCGAGAAATCTCTGCCATTGAGGAAGCCGGTGCAAAGGGACCACCGTCACCCTTCAAACTGTATATGTTAAAGGTGCTCCAAACATCCGGCTCTACAAGATTGCTGGTCTTGCTCGGTGCCCTGTTGTTCATGATTTTTTATTGCCACATGTAGCGGTGATGGTAGCACCCGCTCAGATCATTTTGTTTGATCTGGTGTATGTCTCTGGTTGATCTTCGAAATAAGAGTCATTTGACAGCTGCTGTTGCTGAGGCACCCTATCAGTTGCCTTATCAATGACTGCATTCTTCCTCCAAGCCCTTCTTACGCTGCTCACTTTGCTCCAGAAGAGAGGACAACCATTCCAGGATAACCCGTCCAAGTGCTGCCAAGATACGCGGAGGTCCGTCTCACATCCAATGATAGCATATCTAAGCAAAAATTGTCGGTAACAAGCAATATACATCAGGAAACTCTATCAGGAAACTCTGGTCTGCTCCGCCCTGTGTATTCTCCGACACGGTGGGTATCTATGTCTCGTATGGACAGAAACCTTGTCTCAATGGCATCATTCATCGTCACCGAGACATCATTCAAACCGAAATTGGACTGTCCAACGCGCTGACGACTTGCCTTATCTTGTATGACACACTCAGAAGAATTGCTTCCTTCAAGAGGCTTAATATAGCACAGATATCTAGATTGATCTGCAGAATGGAAGTAGCATCGCTACTACTTGCAAGATAAGCCTGAATTAGGGTTGTTCTGGAAGGCGAGTGGTTCTGATGAGGGCTCTGATGTATAAGTACCCCGTCTAAGCCCTGAGGCCTGATCCATTAGTCCTGTGCAACCAGCGTCCCACAGAGAAATGGCGGGAGATCGTCAGAGTGACGGAAGCAGCTGGTGAGTAACCTTTTTTGGGGTATGACGTAAAGCTAAATTTGGAACTCCGTCTCGTATAAAGGAAGAGTGCCCTCTGCATTCCTTCTTTTCTTCAAACTACCATCTTCTCCAGTCGTCGTAGGTGCTCTTCGCCCTTTGTTTTGTCGCTGAGTCTTCCTCAGCTAGAAACAATCGATCCAATATGTCTCACATTGTGATTCCTTTCAATACGCGTCTTGTAACGAAGCACGCCAAACACATCTTGCAAGCTGACCGTGCTCGCGCGCGCAAGTTCCTTGCTGGTCTTCATCCTCATGGTCCAAACGCGACTCACGAGCTCAGAAAGCGTCGACACCATCCTCGCCACCATCATGGTGCTACTACCACCGATCCCAGCACTGGCACTGGTACTGCGCCACCAGTAGGTGGCGACTCTATCGATGTTACGAATGCTGGTATGGAAAAAAAGATGTCGACTTCTTTTTTTAATTTTTTTTGCAGGCGTCACTTATACGATGGTAGTTGGGGTCGGTAATCCTCGTCAAGACTTCACTCTGCTTATCGACACTGGCAAGTCTTTTCTTCCACTCTAAATGTAATGCTTAGAATGGCTTCAGGGAGTTCCAACACTTGGGTTGGCGCTCAGGAAAAGTATAAGCCTACACCTACTGCAGAAGAGTCAGTCCATCTCACGACAGTCTGTCTCAATGTCTAACGTGTTATTGTCAGCACTCGCAATTCGTTTGTACGTGACTCTTTTCACTGTTAATTTCATCCCTGAGTCGCTTTCCATCGTAGAACGTTAGCTATGGTTCCGGGCAGGTCAAAGGGACCGAATGTAGGCGCCCACACCTACCAATTTAATCCAACTAATCCCTTTTAGACATTGATGAAGTCACTCTCGGTCCGGCAGGCTCTACCCTCACCATTCCTAAGCAGTCCATCGGTGTCGCAAGTAGCGCCCAAGGTTTCGATGATGTTGATGGAATTGTTGGGTAAGTCCTACTTTATTGGTCAAATCACGCGTCTTAGGTCATTGCTAGTATTGGACCAGTCGACCTTACTACGGGCACTGTTGGCAACACGAGCTCTGTACCTACAGTGACCGACAACCTCTTCACAAACGGAACGATCAGCACTGAATCTATAGGTATCTCCTATGTTCCTAGCACCAGCTCCGACGAGGTCGCCAACGGCGAACTTACCTTTGGGGGTGTCGACACGTCCAAGACCACCAGCGATGTCGGCTACGTTCCGATAACCAGCTCTTCGCCTGCTTCTAACTATTGGGGTATCGACCAGAGCGTCACTTATGGTGACAACAACCAGCTTCTTGACACGACGGCGGGGATTGTCGACACTGGCACCACTCTATTGATGCTTGCTACTTCGGCTTTCCAGGCGTATCAGCAAGCTACGAATGCTACTATGGATCAGTATGTTGTTTTCATATTCACTTGACTTGCAGACTGACCTGTGTGTCAGATCTACTGGCTTGCTCACTGTGACCCAAGATCAGTACGATAATATGCAGAGTCTCTTTTTCAACATTGGCGGTGTACGTCGATTCTGCTAGCGTGAGCCGAGCTAACTATCTTTTAGAATACCTATGAGCTGACGAAGAATGCACAAATCTGGCCAAGTATGCTCATTTTTTTATCAGGAGCACGATGCTTACTTGTGCCAGGATCATTGAACAGCACTTTGGGAGGCCAGGCAGATCAGATTTACCTAGTCGTAGCTGATTTGGGCAGCGACATTGGACAAGGCCTCGACTTCATCGGTACGCAGCCAGGGCCCACTTTGTCAAGCTGATGATATACTTTAGACGGTTATGTCTTCTTGCAAAGATTCTACAGCGTGTACGACACGACCAACAGTCAAGTTGGTTTCGCAACCACGGACTTCACGACTGCAGACACAAACTGAATGAGTAGGACTGGCATCACATGAACGCGAATAAGAACTTTGGTAATGTGGTATTGTAACTGTTGTGAAATGTATTATTGGACTTTGAAATTTGAGGACTAGTCGAATGCAGAATTAAGAAACTGTAAAAGATCCTTGCGGTTTGCGTCTCGCTCCAGATCACCCTTGTCTTTCTTGACTTTAAGTTTAATCTGGAGGAGAATGAGACAGACAGGGTGAATTAGAAGCAACCAACCTTCTTGCCAGTCAAAACACTGCGGCGCTCTTCTTTGGGTTCCCTGTCCTTCTTGCGTCGTTTACGCTCCTCTTTACGCCTACGAGAACTGTGTCGCCTTCGACTACGAGAATCGTCCGAGTTCTCAGAAATCGAAGGGGAAGATGAACGATGTCTACGACGGTTTCCACGCTCACGGTCCTAAATGCGCGGGAATAGAAACAGCATGTCACAGGCCAAGGATATGTAAGTTACTTTGGCCGTTAGAATGTTAGGGCAGCGAGAATTTGACACGCACGATGCTTTTGTTATGTTCCGGTGAAAGAGAGCGGCTGCTGCGTCTCCTTTCTGAAGAATACCGCTCGTATCTACGCGGACGGCTGTCATCGTTACTCAAGTCACGGTCGTCATATTCCCGACGATGCTTGCGTTCAGGCTCCTCATATACATATCTCGAACGTGAATGACGTTCATCGTTATGGTACCGGTCCTTAGAACGCGATCTGTGACGCTCTGAACATGTTCAGAAAGCCGATTTTCATATTCAGAGACGAAATGAGCCGATAACTCGTTTGCATTGGTTGCAGCTGCTCACCACGAACGGGAGACCTGGATCTATCTCGGTGGTACGACTCCTCTCTAGTCATGGTTGAGGGTGAAAATGTGCAGGTCACGCTGATTGCTAATTGCCGTTCCAACACGTCATTACATTTACCTAATCAAGCCGAGTTGCTATGCGACTTATTTGAAACTGCTTAGAAACAATTTAGTCAGGTGACTAGACGATGTGGATTTAAAGCAGTGATCTCAGAGTCCAAGTACTTCATTCATCTACTACCATGAAGGTCATTCTGAACGGAACCGTTATCGCAGAATCCGACTCCACCGTTGTTATTGGTCAGTATCCGCACTCGACTCAAATGCTCTCGTCTGATCGAATGATTGCAGAAAACAATCACTACTTTCCTCCGTCTTCCATTAAAATGGAGTTGTTCAGCGATTCCCACACAACGTCTGTCTCAAGTATTTATCGTGACAAAGTCACTAATATCTTTGCAGCTCTGTGTGCCCTTGGAAAGGGTATGTCCAAGTCTAAGGTCATTGCGGTCATTGGTGCTAAATTACTCAAGAAATGCAGCGTATTACAATGCAACGGTAGATGGGAAGACCGTCAAGGATATTGGTTGGTAGGAGACTACCCATTTTCCCAAGTCTTTATCCTCAGCAATCATCCAGGTATTATCCCAATCCATCTTCGAAAGCACAGTCTATCCAGGGCTACGTTGCTTTCTACAAGGTGAGAACTAGGGTTTCTCTGCCGATGCGATGTTAATCGTGCACAGAACAAGGTGCAATTTGAGTAGGAATTGTGATGTAGTCTGTACTATGTATAAATTGAGTTTCCCTTTTCGGCCTGAGATTACGGCATTCATAATCCTTGAAAAAGGCTTGTTAATTCACTATCACCATCATGATCGGTTCTAAGAGTTGCGTCTACTAATCGTCTCGTCTGCGGCAACAGCTCATTCTGATGCCGCAGGCAAGCGAACAAACAACTTGCAAACAACGCTCACCCATAAATACTAGCAACCTAGCAACTCTGGGTTGAAGACCATGTCTGAAACCTACACTTTCAACCACAACACCACTTCCATACACGTGAGTCGTCCTTCGTCGAGTTTGCATTACAGTCTCAGTTGAACGCCGAGCTAGTACGAATGGCCACCAGAAATTACTGGCACAGAACGAATTGCCCTTTCTGCTCAAGGTGACCTTCAACGAATCCTGAGGTGAGCACTGTCATACATTGTGCTTGAATCATTGAAATTTCCTTCTTCAAGTGCATTTTTTGCTACAACACTGCATATCATCCCAGTGTATGCGGAAACATTTACTGAATCGGGAGCGCTTCCTGACGCACAAGATATCCTGTCTGCGTCTTTTCAGACTCCCATCATGCAAAAGCGTCGTGTATTATTGCAGTGTTCAGGTCGTACTGTGTGCACGGCTACTTCCCTAGTTCGTATGACCTCACCCCGGAGTGCCCAGCTCCTCCTTGAGGAAAAATTCGCTATAGGGCAGATGTTTCAGAAGCTGGATAAATCTCCCCAATTCGAGCTTCTATCTGTCGGGTTTGGTTCCCCCAGCAACCAAGACAAAGCGGAAACAGGCCAAGCATTGTGGCGCAGATACAAACTGTCAGTCACTGGTTTTGAATGCGAAATTCTTGAAGAATTTCCGTCCCGCGAGATGTTCGTTAGAGGGCAAGATTGGCTCGTTGGGAATCCAGTTGAAAAGGAAAGAAGTACCAAGGAAATCGTGCTTTTGGTGCTCCTTGCACTGGTCGCGGCTTTCGAGCTGCTAATGTTTATGAATGGTTCACGCTCAATAGTTTAGTTACTCGGCATATAGCACTTTCTCGAACCACGTGATAAATAATGGCTTCGGAAGTAGACTCATTTGACCTAGATGATGTGTTCCCAGTCAGTCTATAATCCTTGGAGTATCAGTGGTAATAATTTAGCAGGAATCTGAACGACCTCCTACTCCCGAACCTAGTTTTTCAATCTACAAACGCGAAGCTTCTTCCGATGGCTCAGACTGGCAAGAAATTTCGATCAGACTAGTTGGAAGCCACCCTTTGTGGGGTCATCATCTGTAGGTAACTCTAATAGCATACAGACCGTCCTGTTCATGTATCCAGGTGGAATTCTGCTCTTGCTCTTGCTTCCTACCTTGACCAAACCCCCAACATCTCTCTATACCGTGATCGGAACGTGCTCGAGCTTGGAGCTGGAGGCGCACTGCCTTCAATTGTTGCGGCGAAAAATGGCGCTTTTCGGGTCGTCGTTACTGACTATCCAGACCTCCAGTTGATCGAGAACATAGAATACAATGTGGAGAACAACATTTCTGGCGACACAAAGACTAATGTGGCGGTAAAGGTAGGCCACAAACGAAGGTTCGTAGTCTCGTATGAAATTCACATCCATTTCTAGGGATATATCTGGGGACAACCTGTTGATCCCCTGCTAGATCTTATAGACTCTTTCCACCTTATTATTCTTTCAGATCTATTATTCAACCATTCCCAGGTTTGTTCCAATTGGATGTTCTTGTCTGAAACTCATCGTCTTGTAAGCACGATGCGATTCTCAAGACATGCAGGTCGTGTCTCTCCTCCGATCATGCACCTGGTTCTGTCCAACCAACAGTGCTAGTATTTTACACCCATCACCGACCGCATCTCGCTCATCGCGACATGGTCTTCTTCACAAAAGCCCAAGAAGACGGTTGGCTTTGCGAAAAAATTCTAACACAAAAGTTTCCGGTCAGGAGCTGCCCTTTCGTGAACGATTTAAGACTGAGCGTCTGTAGCCGATGTTTCCTGACGATCCCGGCGAAGAGGAAATTCGTTCGACTGTTCATGGATGGAGATTGACTCGTGGTCCATCATGAAGGTCCAGACTCGGCATTTTCGCTTACCACAAATTGGAACCTTTCGGGTTTTTGTTCTACTCGACTTTATATCAGATTAAAAGCCGGCATTGCAGGCTCGTTCAGTATTTCGTCCAAGCTATCCAACTGATAGGCAGTAGTGAGAGTGGACCAGAAGGAACATGAGCTGCAGGTGTCTACATCACAGAGAATCAAGAGCATTCACCAACTTGCTATGTCAGGTGGTATGCGAGTTGCTCACTAACCTCTCAGTAGATATACATTGCGATTGTGCTAAGCACTGGACGACAAATCAGTGCGCACTGTACGCGTACAACACTCACGCTTTCTCTATCATCCCTGTCCAATCAAATTTACCATACTTCTTTTTAAACTTTGTTACTCTTTCCTTGTTCAATCGGAAATCAATCATTTTTGGATGCCGCCATCGTCTCGCCTCGACATCTAAAACGTTGCCTATGATCTCACCCGCGAAGTACCTGTCAAGGAGGTTAATGACTAGCGATCCATGATGAGAATTAATATATACCTGGGGAACTCGGAACCCTTGTCGGCATTGTCGCCTTCTTCCTCTTCGTCGGGTTCTCCTCCACCTTCAATGACGTGTCCGTAGCCTTTCTCGCCTTTATAGTCAAATTGCACCATAAAGTAAGGGAGATTGGGAACCATGGCACGTCGGAAACCTCCGGGACGAGCAGAAAAGTCGATCACTTTTTTGTGTTGAGACCATTCTGCTTCCGATTGGAGGAGTGATTCCTGTAGATAGAATAAACCACAATGTCTCATATCAACAGAAGCTGACTTTGAAATATGCGGGCAGGAGTTCGAACTGGTCCCAAGGAATTGGTATACATTCAATAAAAGCGTGTTTTTGCCACTTGAGCGATATGACGGTTTCAAAGAAGACTACGCCCTTGTCCTCTTCTGCAAACATTCGCATCAAACATTTCATAAAGTTCTGGGACGATTGTTGGACGTGTAAACTTAGATTGAAGAAATAACGAACCCGAACTTCATCCCAAACGTCATCATCACCCTCGAGCATGTTCAAGTGGTGTTGGATTGGGACAATGAGACAGTGTCCGTCGACCAGCTCTTCGTTGGTCGTACAGGAAAGAAAGACACGAGTTCCCATTGCGACGACAGGCGCTTTAGGAGGTGAATCGTCTTCACCATAGCAAAATTGGCAAGTAGCCAAAACCTTCTGTGTGCGTTTATAGTCATTGATTGCAAACTGCCGCTTCATTGCATCTGAGCGCATTTTTTGGCGACCAAGTTTCTCAGCATTGTCGTCCATGTATTCGAGGTCGTTCTATCATATCAGTGTAAACCAGAGACATCTTGAAGTGTTTGCCTACCTCAAATTTGCCATCTCCCACGATGGCTCGAGCGAATTGAGCGTCCAGATTTTTTTGGTCAGCCATGCCCCCACCAAATCGTTCCTGCCGCAACAGTTCACCGAGGGTAAGATCGTCGTCGTCGGCATTATATCTGACGATTTCCCCAGTTTTAGGGTCTCGTGTCTCGACCTGTAGAGTATTGGTTTGATGAAGCATTCACAAATGGTGTTTACCTTCTCCTTCTTCTTGCGGTTACCTGCAAGTGCTCTGTCATCTTCCCTTCCATGGCCGACATCGTAAAGACGGCCCTGACCGTCCAGTGTTGGTAGCAACTCGACTTTAGTGAGAACTTTTTGACCCTTAGGGCCGCCGTCGGAAATACCAGCTGCTGTTTCATATTCACGTTCTAGCTCTTCAGCATCGGGTGCCCCCATGAGCTTAGCACGGAGGACTTTGGCCTGGAGTTTATTCAGAAAGGAGGGAGAAAGCGATCGCGTTGCCTTGAAACCAGATGCCCTTGGTGGCGTCATGACTGAAGGTATGGGAGTGTGAGCATGTTGGAGAGGAGAGGCAGCTTGAGATGGCAGCCTGAGACTATCGAGACGACGGTTTACAGGAGCAGCACCAGTAGGAGGTGAAGGCGTTGAGGGAGTACTTCCTGTCACGGCTCCAGGACGACGAAAAGAGGAGCTCCGACTTGAAGCAGCGCTTCCAATGTCGTTGAACATGAAGCGCCTTTCACCGTCGTGATCCCGACCTCTCCTGCCTCGGTCACGATCTCGTTGACCGTCTCGTTCATCTAGAATCCGTCGTTCATCTAGAGCTGCTTGGAAGGCCTCGATGTTGCCGAAACGTTCTATCCCTATCTCTTCGACTGAGCCACCTGTTTCTTCGGCGGTCTCGTAGACTCTACGCAAACGCGTCATGCGCCATACAGAGCCTGGACCACCGGGTGTAGTGGGTTTTGGAGCAGAAGACTCTGGTGGATCTACTGGATTACCGTCCCGGATTTGCAGATTGAGTTCCTTGGAGCTGATGACCGGCTAACGGGAGATGTCAGTGCCAATGTGAAGAACATGCAAGGACATACCTTGTCTGGGTCTGGTCTTTCTGGCAGAGGCTTCTTCTTTACCTCTGTACCGAGAGTAGAGAAGAAGTCTATGCCGCCAGACATGGTGTGCGCGTTTTCAGAGGGTTCGCCATAGCCTTCGGTGAGCGACTCGTCCTTTTGAAGCATCCATTCATCTCTTTGTAGCTTTGATTCCGTATGCAGAGTTGGGGGTAACGGAGGATCAGCTTGGCCAGAAATTGCGGAGGAAGTCAGCTTCAAGCTCTCTGAAGTTGGAATATCGGTAGCGAGGACTCGTTCGCCATCCATGTCGATATTTTTCTCGACCCACATGTCATCTTCATTCACATCATCATCCACAATCTTCACGCCCTTCTTTTTTTTGTCATGTTTTCGTTTTTTACTTGGACGGTCATTGGCGTCAGTCGATCGCTTCGGCATTGCGGTCACGTGCACTTCACGACATAAACTGAACCGCGATGCTGCAACCCCCGCAGTCGACTCTGAAGCGCAAGGCGATTGTCGAGGACGACGGACTTGGAGAGCTAGTTTCAAGAAAACTGCCCAACATTGATGGCGGCTTCAAGCCAAATCGGACCCTTACAAATTTGAACCTGAATTCAAGCCTTCCTAAGCCTCTCACAAAACCACGCGCCCCCACATTAATGACCTCAAAACCGAGGATCAGGGGCACAAGTGCACCACCGCAGAGTGCCAGCGGCTCTCTGGCTCGGCCGCTTTCAAAGGCATCTGGTATTGCGAAGAAAGAACCACCGGCACGTGCTGTTTCTGGCCCAGTTCGAGTTATCCAGGGCGACAACGACCAGCGATTCAATGCTATTCAATCCCAGCTCAGCTCCATCGAATCTGCACGAGCAGCAGATGCAGCCAGACTAGTGAGCAGCCTTAATATTCGCGTATTGTCTCTCAAGTTTCTGCAGGCGGCCGAAATGGAGACAGAGAGGGCTAAATTAACCAAACTCCAGCACGATCATGTGGCTTTATCCCGTGAACTCGCTACAGCCAAAGACCAGGAAATCAGCCACCGCCGAGAGCTCAGTAATGCCAGTGACGAAATCGCCAACCTGAAAAAGGTGCATGCCATGGAGACGCTCGATCTCGAGATGTCTCTCAAGAAACGTGACAGAGAAATCCGTGAGGCTAGCGAAGATCTTCGTCTTGCACGAGAAGATCTGGAGCGCGAACGACAGACCGTTTCCACCCTCAAATCTACCATTTCACAGCAGGCTAATTCTCATGTCACCCTCAACACCGAGATCCACTCCCTCCAAGCTCAGAACAATGCCCTTCAGACGCAGATTGATATTGCGTCTCGAACCATTTCCGAGCTTCGATTCAATCTCGAGGCCGCTGAAACGAAAGTGGCAGAAATGAAACAAGAAGTCATAGATGGCGAGATGACGCGTCGAAAGTTGCACAACATGGTCCAGGAGCTAAAAGGTAACATTCGCGTCTTCTGTCGCGTCAGGCCGATCCTTCTTTCGGACGCGGAGACATCACTTCAGACTGGTTCTGAAGAATTCGAAAATTTCAAGAACCAAGCTCAAGCTAGCATCACTTTCCCAGATCAAAGAGACCATAAGGAGATCATCCTCATGTCCTCTAGTGAGAGTGCCACTGGTCAAGAACGGAAGGAAACACACAACTTTTCATTTGACCGAGTATGTTCCCTTTGCATTCTCTTTCCATGGCCGACGCTCTTTCACAGGTATTTGAGCCTAGATCTACGCAGGAAGAAGTTTTCGAAGAAATCTCAATGCTCACTCAAAGCTGTACCGATGGATACAACGTCTGTATTTTCGCATACGGACAAACTGGCAGTGGCAAATCATTTACTATGGAAGGCGGGACGGTACGCGTGAGCTTCATGTCTAGTAGAAGCTAACTTGCTTTAGACTGACACCACTTCGGGTATGATCCCAAGAGCAGTTGAGCAAGTGTTCCGCGTGGCCGAAGACCTTCAGAGCAAAGGATGGGAGTACAAAATCGAGGGCCAATTTCTCGAAATCGTTCGTCCTCTCCTACCTGCGTTCTTTTTTAACTTGCGTGCAGTACAACGAAACCATCAATGACCTCCTCGGAAAACATGAATTCGACAAGAAGAAGCATGAAATTAAGCATGACCCCAAGACGGGTTCTACACGCGTCACCGATTTGACTGTTGTACCTCTCCACTCCCCAACTCAAGTCCGCAGCCTTCTGGCTTCTGCGCAGTCGAGGAGGAGCGTTGCAGCTACGCTGATGAACGAACGGTCTTCGCGATCACATTCTGTATTCACCCTCCGTATCAGTGGAACCAACATGAGTTCTGGGGAGACATGTGAGGGGAGCTTGAATCTTGTCGATCTCGCGGGGAGTGAGCGCATCAATGTGAGCTTTGGAAGTGCATTCGGAACCGGAAGTTCGAATGGAGGAGGAGATAAGGAGCGGCTGAAGGAAACTCAGTCGATTAACAAAAGTTTGAGTGCTCTTGGGGATGTTATTGCTGCCCTGGGAGAGAAGGGGGAGAAGGGAGAGAAACATATTCCGTATAGAAACTCAAAGGTAAGGTTCTTGCTTGTCACGTATTGGCTAATTTACTCCGACAGTTGACCTATCTGTTGCAAAACTCTCTGAGTGGCAATTCAAAAACTCTGGTGGGCACTTTCTTTAATTATCATTTGCTCGCTAATTGTTCTACCAGATGGTTCTCAACCTGTCGCCATTGGCCGTACATCTCAATGAGAGTTTGACATCATTACGGTTCGCTACAAAGGTTGGTTTCTTGGGCTTGTTGTCTCGTTGAAACTAAGCGCATTTGTGCAGGTCAATAACACAACCATTGGTACAGCCAGAAAGCAGAGCAGACCATCATAGGTGGACTTTTTAATTATTGTTATTGGTATACAGTGTAATGTATTCAGCATTAACTTGAAGTAGTCTTGGGGCATGCTGCATCTCATAGTCATGACAATGGCCAAGCGGTGTT
The DNA here is from genome assembly GCA_003313965.1 of Megacollybia marginata. Classification (NCBI taxonomy): domain Eukaryota; kingdom Fungi; phylum Basidiomycota; class Agaricomycetes; order Agaricales; family Porotheleaceae; genus Megacollybia; species Megacollybia marginata. The sequence continues at coordinate 23,367 of QLOY01016510.1, forward strand.
CAAAAGCTGTTTTAATTGGAAAATGACATGAGCTACTGTACTTGATGCAACACTTGTCAAGCTACGAGCGAATTGTCGCGGCTCTGGTAAGGAACAAGGCTCCATGAGGATAGAGAACGCTCCAGCTGAGACGCAAATGTTTCCGTCTAGAACCCGCTGTAGACTCCTGCGAATCACAAGCATAAATCGCAGGAGGACAATAAATGCGAGTACATGAAATGAGTTGAAGAAAATTTTACGCATCACGTGTAGTTTTTATACACCGCCGGCTCGGCCACGTATGCAGTCACGTAGCAAAAGCTAGTATGCTTGGCAGCTAGCTACTTACTTCTACCATGTCGTTCCTTAGGTCTGTGGTACTGCGCTAGAAATTTTTGCTCACGTTCTTTTAGGCTGGCCCTGTGTGTAACAGGTGTATATTCGATGTTCTTGGTGAGTGCTAGTGTTGCAGCGAGGAAGTTTATAATGAAGTCATTAGCTATGGGCACTAGCCCAAGAAAGACGTATGCTCTTTTCCCCTCACTCTATCATACTGAAGCACAGCCAGTCTCTGTTCCGTTCCAATCTATAGATGGGACCTCTTCAGATAAATTCCACTCACCATTATTTATGGGAACCTGCCAAAGTATCCTAAGCTCGATATCGGCCTTTATCTATATAACTCTGCGTAGAGATCCTGCCGACACTTTCCTCCAGACTCTAGGTCTTCAGCCTTCTCGCAAAGCACTCGCTGAGGAGAAGGCGGCAGTCAATGGAAAGGCTCATCATGCTAATGGCGTATTTAAACCATCAACTCGTTTCTCGCCGAAATCGTTGCTTCTTCGTTATCTCCAATGTTCAACGTTCATCACCTTGGCAGCGCCTTTCGGTTTTGCTGCTCTCTCCTACATCTCATATCCCGCCATGGTGCTCGGAAAATCATGTAAACTTGTTCCGGTCATGATCATGAACGTCATTCTGTACAGGCGTCGTTTTGCTGCTCACAAATATCTGGTTGTGTTTATGGTGACGGCTGGCATCACAGTATTCATGGGTCTCGGTGACAAGTCTGGAAAGTCCAAAGCCAAGTCGGTTGTAACCGATGTTCCTTATGCCAATTATATTGGACTTGCCTACCTTCTCATAAACCTTGCCTTGGACGGTGCTATCAATGCCTCTCAGGACGAGATTTTTGCTCGCTACAAGGTGACGGGCCAGCAAATGATGCTTTGGATCAACATATTCTGCACATTGATCAGCTCCGTTTTGTCTATCCTACCTCTCCCATATATTCCAGTCATCCATCCTTCAACAGATGGAAAGACAGAACTATTCGGTGCTTTGACGTTCATACAAACTCATCCCTCAATCAAACGGTCCCTTGCAGAGTTTGCAATTACTGGTGCTCTCGGACAGTTGTTCATTTTTGAGACTCTTCAACATTTTGGGTCACTGACGCTCGTGTAAGTGGTATTGCATAATGATGATGCTCTCTGACTTGGCTTCAAGGACTGTCACGCTGACACGTAAATTGTTCAGCATGTTGCTATCCGTGATTATCTACAATCACAAGTTGACGGCAGGCCAGTGGGCTGGTGCAGCTATTGTATTTGCGGGCATATCGGTCGAAGCGTTCGTGAAACGAAAAGGTAAATTAA
>QLOY01016511.1:0-21175 GCA_003313965.1 Megacollybia marginata
GCATCCTTGTTACGCCATCGCAGGAGAAAGCACGGATACGTGCCTCAACCCCGTAGACAGCGTTATCGTTCCGTGTCACCCGCCACGTCCAATTCTCTCACGTATTCGACGCCCTCGCCAGAATGTCTTCCTCTGGCGAGCTTTGTCGATGGACCCACTCTCCCTCACAACAATCAAATACTCCAGTACCCATCCCCAGCTACGCAACTAACCGAGCAGGATTTGACTAGCCTGCTCGAACCATCTTTGTCTCAGATGAACAAATGGCAGTCGCAACCATACTACCCAACGACTGTCTGCGCACCTATCGGTGGAGACTATCGTCAGCACTTTGTCCTCAACAACCCTGTACCACCAAACGAGCAGCTGTTCGATATTCAACAATCGCTCCCCGTCTCATGCGAAGATTTCGAGGCGTTGTTGTTGCAATCATTCGGCCTCTCTCAGGAAACCTAGATTTCGGCGGTTGGAACAATCTTTAATCAGACTTTGGACAATCTCTATCTAAACTCATTTAGATCGCATTGAACACATTGTGTATATTAGACATTCGCATCACCTCTCCTCGTTACGAGGACGGAGGGAGCTTGTAGCATAGTTCCTATAGCATCTACCTTTCTATTGCAAGTTCATCGCACCAACCTCTTCCCAAAGCACCAATGAAACCTTTCGACAAACAGCAACTGCTGAAGAGAAAAGCCTCATTGGGGCCTGGTCGGAGAGTCGATGGAATAAAACCGAAATTGACTCGTCGATTCCTTCCAGACGTTGCGGATATTGCTGAGCTGGGTGTCTGAAGCTGTTCAAGTTGACATATATCATAGGCGATAAGAGGAAACGATCCATAAGGCGATCCGGGCACGTTGAACGACTCTCTATCTTGGTCTGGTCATGGTCATAGGGTTTGCTCGGGGTGAGAGGCCGGAACAGCTACCTATAACCTGAATAGAAGAGGAATATAGCATTAATTATCCGACGCGTCGATTGACTAAAGCAGATAAATTGAAAAGATGCGTAGCGTATATCTGGTCTGGGGCGGTCAATCTCTGAATCGGATAGGCGGACACCTGAAACGGTGATCAACACGGCGAATTAACAGCAAGCAAACCCAAAAGAAACTGTATATGTATCCGAATCCTGTGTACAGTCTGGGTCTGACGAGGTCGTTGATCTACAATAAATCACCCGTTGAGTTTCAGAAGGCGGCAGCTTACTGGTCAGGGTCTGCAGCATGTCATATCTACAAAGGTAGGAAAAAGAAACAGCATTAATCAGTTCGACAAATGGGTTCGAAGCAATGTCCGTGTCTACGAGGGAAGAAGAGATTACCTAGTTAGTATTGAATGAGAACCGTGTACATGTCCGAGTCTTGCATATGGTCCGTGGTCTGGGTCTGGAGGTCGTCGATCTACAACAGGACATTAGGCGAGTTCCGAAATTAGAAGGAAAGAGATCGTCTGGAGGTCGTCGATCTCCAACAGGATATTAGGCAAGTTTCGAGACTAGAAGACGGCTTACTGGTCAGGGTCTGCGGCGTGGCATACATATCTACAAAGGTAGGAAAAAGAAACAGCATTAATCAGTTCGACAAATGGATAGTTCGAAGCAATGTCTGTGTCTACTGGGAAAGAAGAAATGACCTAGCTCGAATTGGACAAAAACTGCATACGTATCTGAGTCTTGCGAACAATCTATGGTCTGGGTCCGGAGGTCGTCTGGAGGTCGTCGATCTCCGACAAAATATTAGGCAATTTTCAAGACTAGAAGACGGCTTACTGGTCAGGGTCTGTCTATATCTACTAGGATAGAAGTGACCTAGCTTGTATTGATCTGAGTCATCGACTAAACCCACTGACAACCAAATAGAGAGATGGAAAAAAGGCTTACGGGTCTGGTCTGGGCCTGGTGATGATCGTCTGTACTGCCAACGAGAGGATGTTACATAAACAGTTGCCGAAACGCAGAGGAAGGAATAACCGGTCGGTCGCAAAAGGCATTTCGCTAGCAGCTCGAGGGAAAAGCAGTATTAATCAATGGGTTCAAGCAACAAGCAGTCCGTATTCAAGAGTCCAGTAGAGCAAAGCAAGTAAGCAAGAGCATATTCTAAGCGGAACGTTTTCCTTGTTGGCGATCTCACCCCTTTTGGGAGTCTTCCTTTCAAACGCATCTGTTCTCCAGAGAGAGGTACCGGCTACCGGACAATCCGTTCGCTGGGCCTTACGCCTGATAGCCTTCGCCCTCGACAAAGAGACGTCAGCCATCGAGCACAAGCCAGCCCCTCTTAGTACCTGTAGTTGTGGATCATGATAGCAGGCAACGCGGTGGGTACATGGGATGGAGTTGAAGATAGAGCGAAGATGTCGCCCAAACCAGAACCACCATCCAAAACCCTATCCTGTTTCTTTCTCCTGATGGCTGGAACCCGCTGAAGGGAGGCGCCAGCGCCCCTCTGGAGAGGTTGGACATCTTTAATTCATTCTGCAACATCACCTTGAGATTAATCCCAGCGGCAAGGGCCAACATGTCTTTCGGGGGTAACAAAACGAAGAACGAAGTCGCCACTGCCGGCGGCACTCGTCATAGGCGTATTGACAATCTGCAAAGGCACAGCAAGAGTCAGTTTCTTTGTGTAGTTGAATGCAATGATGGATGCAGGGAGCAAGAGTCGATAAGTGATCCGAACAGCCTGCGGCGGCGAGAGACAGGGTCAAGTGTTCAATTGATTGAGGACCGGCTGTAAACAGCGTGTGTAGGCGAACATTTCGAAACCAGAGGTCGGAGATTTCTAAAAGAGTTCTATCACTTAAGCACGAAGACGCGCCGTGACATTTCCAAGTCGGTTCTGACGGAAATAGCCGCGCCACTGAGGAACACCGTTTGACTAGTCCTAGCCAAATAAGTTTGCCTAGAAAAGTGAAACCGAGCGTGGAACAGCCTTCGGGTTAGTTACAGTTTGACTTGGAAATTACGCGTTGTTAGTATTTCCCACCTTACGGATCGAAGTGCTTACTGCAGAAGATTCTCTGCCTCGTGATGCATCTTAGTGCTAGATTGCACGCCTATTAGCCACAATGTTGTGATTTAAACCAGTGAATGCGGACGTTGCGCGGGGAAGGAAGTCATTGCCGACAAAGAAGACAAGCAAAACCCAGTCACCTATGGCTTGCTCGAGGTTGTAAGGAAATAATGTCAGTGAAGAATCCTGGTATTTGGCTAATTTTGCTTCCACACCCAGACGTTGCCGCAGCAGATACAGCTCAAGTAGTCCCTCACGGCATCGACAACGATGCCTGAAAATTTCTGATTTCTCAACCACGACGTCGACGGTCATCGATAGATTAAAATACCTTCCTGGGTTCCGAAACCATCCCACTGTCAGGCGACAGAATTCTCTAAAATCCGATTCTTATTTTGCTGGCCACGTCTCTACGAAGTCTGCCACCTCATCGCAGTGGAGTTGAGGAATTAAATCAGTCAGAATCGCAAATCACTATTTCCTAGCAGTAAGTAGCAGACGAAGGTTTAACAAAGCCTGTACTATGGAGTGTCGGTCTCACTTCGCAATCCACTGTCCCTTTCCAGGTATGTCTCCTATGTAAGCAACTGTTTTTGGTTCAGCGCTTCCTGTGAAATCCACTGGAATAAACTTGGATGCGACATCTAAGATCATGGTACCCGTCACGATCTCTTGCGCAAACCAGACCTTGACTTTATTGACTGGTGTGAATGTCGCTAATCCTCCTGAGATTACCTCATGGGGCGAGAGGAACGCGACCTCGAAGCTGTCGCTAAACTTGCAGGTAACACCCAAGTGGAATGGAAAGTATTCGTTGTCGACACGGAACTTTCCAGATTGGTCGGGAGTTCCGGTGGCGGGCCCCATGACGCCATTCTTGTCAAGAAGGCACGCTTGGCCGAACTGAATGTTTTTGAAGTCCGTACTCTCAAATACCTTCTTTCCTTCCTAGATGATCGCAAATTAGCCTAATCTTCAATCAGATGGCAGACATGACTCACCTTAAATGTTTCTGACCCAAATACTTGATATTCCTCTGACCATTGGTACTTGTTTGTGTGAATGAAATCCTTGTCACCTTTCCAGACAACAGTATACGCAGCATCGGACTGGTTGGGTTGTTTGGGCTGTAATTTGGGGTCATTGGCCAGGGCCTTGGTCTCGCATTGTTTGGCAATGCATAGACTGTATTTATTGTCCTTCAACCACGCCACCTGAACGTCATCCACGAGTACGTTGAGAGTGTAAGTTGCCATTGCAGTTCTGTACGTCAGTGAGTCAGACGTTCGACAAGCGTGAAGTGAACCAAGCCGACTAGTAGTAAAACGTTGAATATATCAATAATCGACCGGGGTGAACACTGAAGAAACATGTGTCAGATTATGTCAAAGTATCCAGACCTCTCACCTCAAGGGTCAGAGAACGCGAACAAGTTGGAGAATAAGCAAGTTGAGTGCTTGCTTTATATGTTGTCCTGGTCCAGTGAGTCGATCTCGCAGATATATTCGGCCGACAACAGATTCAATGGCAATCATGTCAAAGAATCATACTTGACGTCGTCCAGGACAGTCAGTGCCTGTCCTGCCATCAACTACACCCGGAACTACAGAAAGAGCGGAGAAGCCTCAGGCTGAAGGTGACCCTTCTGGAGCGAAAACCCCTAAGTATGTTTCTAGTAGAGACATATGGATTTACGCCATCGGAAGATCAATTGAGGATCAATTGAGTATGCTCTTCTTGTCAGCGCTCTTTGCTGAACCTGCTGACATGAATTTATACACCTCGAACCTGTTGCTTAACCGTGGTTTGCTCTGTCTGAGAATCTCGGACTTGTACACCCAGTAAAAGAACGTCGAGGTTGTTGCTGTAGGAGTGTTTGTATGGACCTTGGTCCTTCACTGCGCTGAAGCCTGCGAATGTTCAAGTTAACTTGACTACACTAACAAACGGCCATTCAATGAGCATCTGAATGTATACAGAATTGTACTAGCCTCGTCATGGGGCATTGATACTATCTTCAGCGAGCGGTAGTGTTCTGCATGGCGTCGCTGGCATCTGGACAGGGGCAGTGCTCCTATTGTAGCCTGTCGGAAGTTCGGCCAGATTGATGGATGCTTCCAACGGCCTCCCCTCGTACCTGTAACAGTACAAGAATCGCGCTGTATGTCTCGCTCCGACTGACATGAGAGCATCACCCAGATCACACACCAGGAACCAAAGGTTCGACAGCTCGCATAAACCAGGGACTAAGGAACGAAGATGGAACAAGTTTCGCTTAGACTTTGAGAATTATTGCCGTTTCGAAAATAGTTGGCGCGGGTCACAATTGTCACGCAACGACACATTTTACGGTTGAATTTTCAAAACACAATATCTCAATATCCACCGCTTGTCACTTTTGATCACTACTCAGGCTAGTCCTTCAAGTTCGTGGTTGTTGTTGTGGATCATGATGGGAGACCTCTCTAGGAGGAAACACAGTAGACCTAGAACTGGCCAGAGAAAGGCTGCGAGTCAGAACGTGGCCACAGCAGTTGAAGAAGAACCGAGTCGCCCTCCTGCCACTGCAAAGGCAAAAACAAAGACAAAAACAAAGGCACGGCCGACCTCTCACCCCAATGCTCTTGCCATAGACTCAGAACTTACAGAAATACCACATTGAGCTTTCAGTTCTTTTTTCATTTCGTCAAGGTATATGTCGGGAGTGTGGGCAATCGGCCCTGTTCCGTCAAGGGGAATTCATGAGTTCCACCCGCGGCAGGGCCTATAGTGAACATTCCTTATAATTCAGGCGATCCAACCTTGGCAAGTCAACGGCAACAGCGGACTTTCAAAGTTGCCGCAAGGAACACTCCTTTGCTTCCCAATTCCATCAACTGGCAGATTTCAATTTTCTCCTTTTTGGCGCAGTTCAATACCAGGCCTCGACTTGATTCGACGTACCATAATACTACCAACCTTAGCACATTGATCTCACAGCCAAGTTTCTCAGTCTCTGTTATGAATCAGGTACAGTGCTATTCCCCTCCAGGTTCGCCGGCGCTGAATTAGATCCCCACCGCGACTGAGTACCTTCGCTAGGCTACATTCCCCACGTACCTTCATGATGGACATCCTACATGCTCACCGGCCATTTGGACCCTACAAACGTCTCGTCAACTTGCCAACATACTTACCGATGATCATCTACTTCCTTGGTCTTCGTGGTACTGGTATCAACTTGTCGAAGCCGGGGGATGCCAAAATCGTCCGCGATCTCCTTGTCCACCCGTGGAGGATGTCAACGTGGTCAATGAGCTCCAAGTTTGCAAAAGTCAGGCACGCTAGCACAACATAACTTTCTTGGCCCCTGGGCATTCGTTCCTAGCCTTCAGAGTTCAGACATCGGGGCGCAGTTCATACCGGTGTCATGAGCTGCCACCACTGTAGGTCCTTTATGCCATTCAGTCTTCCACTTGTGATTATGGATAAAAGGCATGCCTAAACGCCCTCCATTTCAGCACCCCTTGACCACTTTCATACTCACTCACTTACAGCCATGCCGGACGACTCCTGCTATGTCACATTCGTCAACAAATTAAATGTCGATTTGACGTTGATATCCCAAACCAACCCTCATGGTGACTGGGAAATCAATCCTGATTCAACGATCAAGGCCGGAGCCACCTCCAAAGAGTGTTACTTGAAGGATAGATGGTGTTAGTTTTGTATAATCTATCGCATGATCGATGCTGACAGTATTTCTTTGAATAGTGGCACCTGGAGCTGAAGGATCTTTCACCTATTCCTTCACTCAGACCAACATGGCTACCGATCAAGTCACCTGTTACTTTCACTGTCCTTGGGGAGGCCCCAACACTTTTACGACGACCGTGTTTACAAACACGGTCCTGTTTGCTGTCAGCAATGATCCAGCTGGAGATACCTCACCATTGAGAGGTAAGTCGCTCTCGCACCAAGTCTACAAGAAATTCTCTCATAGTATATTCCACTTTACAGTCACCGCTACGATTAGTTACAACACTAACATCCCTATCGCCCTTACCATCAGCCAGATTACTACTGCTTCTGTACGAGCCTTCCCTTTGCTCAACTCGCGGAAATCAGTCGTCGGTGGTAGCGTGACCTCCGCAGTCACTCTCTGGACTCCATCTTCTTCTGACACAGTCAAGGACAACATAAATCCGAGCATCAACGGCTCCTACAACTGTGTTGGTTTCCCTCTCTCGTCTTCCAACTCCCTTGCTATTACTGTCGATGATGATCCAACGAACAGTCAGCTCAAGAACGTTCCTCTTCTACTCGAGGGCATTCTTAATGGTATGACCATTGTGTCTGTGGGAGACATCAGGTGTAACAGTGTTGCCCAGGCAATGTTGCCGATAGTGAACAATCCTTGTGGTTGGGCCGGGGATGTGCAATGGAGATGTGAGTTGGTTGCATTATGTCTCAGTATTCGATTAGACACTCCGATTGACGTCCCATTTAGTTACAGTCCAACCGTCTGGTCAAGTATATACTGTTTCTTCAACTACCCGAGTCGAGATATACAACATCGCTTCCCTCTCCACATTTTACCAAGCCACTGCCATCGATATCGCCCTCCTTCGAGTCCTCGTACTGCCGTCCGTCAGCAACGCTTATCTCACATCCCTCATCAATACCTGTTTTTCCAACTTCAAGTTTGTTTACGATACAGACAAAGGGGCATCCAGATACACCTCCAGGTATGGAGGGAGCTACAGGTTAACCGATTGGTTGGCTCAGCTCGGCACGGGAGCTATTGTGAACTGCTACGATATGGCCGGTATCGTGCAGATCGGTCTCGCCTTTATGGTTGGGGATACAAGTTGGACTTGGTGTTTACAACGACCTTTTGGGTACATCAATCCTACGGTTCTCATTGGAGTTCCTAAGGATTGCAACAACCCTTTTTTCAACCATTACAACCCTCCTTTGCCGCAGCTGTGTGGGGTGGATGATCCTACACGTACTGGGTTTGGCAACCACGCTTACGTATTGACGAGGGACGGCCTCGCGTTAGACGCTTGCGCAGGTCCCCGCGTCGGCACTCCCCTCGCAACTTACGTCTCTCAGGCGATCGACACGACAACTACGTTGACTAAGTGTGTTACTGGTAGCATTCTGACGGCTGGCAAACATATTGGACTGACTACCCTCGACAAGATCAACGCCACCGATAATTTGACGGGATCTAACGAGGATGAGAAGACGGTCATCGCTCAGATGCTGAAATTGGCGGCCAACCCCTCCAATAATACCATCTCTTACTCCAACTCCGATCTCAGCGCCCTGCCCAATGTCGTCTTGGCGGCCTTCCCAGGTGGCACTCTCATTGTTGGACCGGTGTTCACCGTGGACGTGAACGCGTCTCGTGTGATGTGGATGTTCAAAGCTGAGGAGGTCTACGTGGAGATGGTGGTGGAAACTCACACAGAGCACCGTGAGGCTGTGGAAGCAATGTCTGGTCATCTCACTGGGTACCAACGCCAGCTCGAGGACGTCTTGGAAGCTTCCCCTCAAGATCAAGAAAGGGGCCAGTTCTCATTGGTTTCTAAAGCAGGGGATACTGTGGCTGTCTGGGTTGAAGGTAACCTGTTTACAACAATTACGGGTTGGAGCGCAGGAGAAGGGGATGCTCAGGTGTCGGTGAACGAGTTGGGAAAGAAGGTCGACGAACATATGCTAGCCAGTACAGTCGACGAAGGTAGCTGGAAGCGTCCCAAAGTTTCTGGAGTGCACGGTGTTCCTACTGAACCTGTCAGCGTGGGGTCGTCGTTCAAACTTTTTATCTCGGTAAGTTGAAGTGTCGTTGAAAGCCTTTGACTTACTGTGATGTGTTCGACAGGTCTCCGAGGGAACGAACCTGAAAGCTTCTACCGACACAGGAGTGGGTTTTTTCTAGGTTGATCTGTCTTGGCATGGACTGATTTCTTCTTCTCCCAGAACGCCATTCCGGTTAATACCGACCAACGTGGGCAGTCTGTGGAAGTGTTGGCTCGATTCCCGGGGAAGGATGTCATCACCTTGTCCTTCATTCATCCTTTCACTTTCGCCGTCACTTCCGTAAAGGTCGAAGTCGAGGTGGTGGAATGAGAGAAGAGAGCCACGAGATCACCTTTGCGAATGACATTATGCACGGTTATTGATAGTTCTAAAATGACGAATATGAATGTTACGCTTGGACAGGGGCAATACGAGAGTTCGTGATTGGTTTTTTTGTTCAAATTGCTGCCAGTGGTCAATGGAACTTCAAGGCAACATGACGTTCATTGAACCGATCCGAACTTAGCTTGATATGTAACAAACATCAGACGACGTAGTAGGATAGTTGAACACTATGGAAAATCGAGGCCAGTGTTGGTTCCAGTTCGGGTCGGTAATCGGAATCGGTCGTGTGGCGTCTGGATACAAAACTTAGTTTATACCAGTTCGCAGATTACTAGCTGATACACTCGGTCACCAAACAATTGTGCCACTGTCGGAAGAAGGGACAGTGTTGGTGCGATGTCATCAGAATGAACATATACAAAACTCAATGTATCCGTTGGGAAGCGTTGTTGGAGGAATGACACACAGGCATCAAGCGACGTGTCTTTTATCTGCCTCGGTTCTGTGCGGCTGCATTGCAAGACAAAAGCAGTGCGCTTGTCTGGTCTTCCCTGTTGACTGGTTGGTTTGTCGACAAAATACATGATGGAATCAAAAAGAGCGTTGTTGAGTGATGCGGGTCGGTAATAGGTGTCTTGAACGACGCTTATGTCGCTAGGAGGGGTGAGCGGCTCAGAGGGAGGAGCCACGATGATTTTGGTGTAGAAATGATTCTTGGATATTTTCAGCTCAATCTTGTCTCCTTCGAAAGTAACTTCGTCTGGCAAGGGCAGTCCTCGGCCATGGTACACATCGTTATGCTCCCCATCCTTTTGCATACGTCCTTCTGTCTTCTTCATCTTGTAGAGCACAACAGAGTTCTCTTGCAAATATTGATGCATACTCTTTTCCAAGAGGCGTCCAGCCAAAAACCTAATATCCGGATCAGCCAAGTGAGCTCGATAGAGGTTGTTGCGTGACTGCTTCTCCAATGCTGCTCCAATTTCCACCCACTTGTCAACGATCGAGGTCCCAACCAGTAGAGACAGAGCTATTACGCGTACTGCCAGGTACGGTTAAGAGCACGCGCCGGGAAGCAAAATCCGTCTCTTTGATATGCCGTATGATTTGGCTGACACTGAGCAAGTTTTTCAGGCAAGCACTTGTGGCCTGTGCGAGGAGGACTTCGTAGTCCCATCGATTATTATAATACGCGAACAGCGATCTGGGAACCGGCTGATATTTCTCTGCAAACTGTTCAATCTTATTTTCAGCCGGAACAGTTTCTTGAAAGTGGCGCCTATGGTCAATAGATAGGTAAATATTGGAATAAAAACAACGAACGCACATCATAGCTAGCTCAACAAAGCTGGCTGGTTTCATAAACCAGTGGGTCAGAACACGGATATTCTGCAACATATTGCCTGTCACGGTATTATGAGATACAGCGGTAACTGAGAACGAATAAGCAAGTATATCGATCATGGTGCCAGCGAGCATCCGCCAGGGGCGGAATTCTTCACCATCGAAGAAGCAGCCTTGCAAAACCTCGAAATAAGGTTGGAAGTCGTAAATGAATGCGAATAACAGCAAGAATGGAGAGGAAGACAGTTTTTCCTAAGGGAGACTCCTTTTGAGTAACTGCCATCGAGAAGAATGCAGTAGGGGTACAAAATGAAACCTGGAACAAAGCTGAGCGGCCCACAATGGACTGGAGGGGAAAGGTTGGTCTCCAGCGATATCGCTCTCAATGATGGTGGGGATGTTAACTGCCCGTCTCTTCATTGGCTCCACCATCCAGTAGTCAACCCAAGGCCTGCATGATGATACCACAAGAGTAAGTGATGGAGAGAAGACCGCAGCGCAGAGGCAGCAGAGGAAGGAAGGAAGTGTTCAAGGTGCCGCTATCGGATCCGAGTAATTCCAATCGGCTCGTTTCAGACAGCTGTTATCTTCAAGACGCTTGAAAATTCTTTGCTTAAACTTCATCTCAGTGATCATGTAACTCCAGCAGCCCCTTGCAGAGAACAGTGTTTGACTTACAGTTGAATCCCGACCATACACGTGACCTGTTTTCTGCCTTTCAGTGAGCTATACTTATATCAACCTTCAGCGCTTCAGCACCTCAGCTCATTCACTAGACTGTATAATGCCTCCCTACTTTATCTTTCATTTTGATCCGGAAGCCAATGGCAAGTTCCACTGCCGGAAATATGTCAATGGCGCCACTTCATTACAAACGGTCTATGCAGAATTTACTCTCGACGCCTCCTCGCAATTTATCAGTTATACCTTGGATGTGGCTGTCCGCCAAGATACTGATGGTGACACAATTCTGCAGGCAACTTACCATGCGATACAGCATAAGAACTCAGTGTCGGGCCCGCCATCACAATACCTTTCAACATTGTGGTCGCCAGGTCAAGTCAACGCGACGGGTCTTGTAGTGATACGCAAGTCAGATTTCGATGAGATTTACATATATCATAACTAATTTTATAGGTCAGGATCGAGCCCAATCGCTATTGGAGTTGACACCGTGGTGTTCTGTCTTGTCGCTACAGCGTAACAATGTTTTCAAATGGGTCCCAGAAGATGTAAATCATGTTCAGATGTGGTCGAGCGCCAATATCCAGGCTCCCCATCCTGTGCCATGGTTAGAAGAAGTTTGGAACACTCTTCAGACTCCGGTCATGTCTACTTCCCTTGACTGTGCGTCTCTGAAGAGATATATTGGAGATGACGTCGCCCAAATCCTGTGCGATGGTGGGCCCGGCTACAATGCCTTTCATTCTGGCGAGATGCTAGCACAGATCGCTATGCTATCAGAAGAGAAGGTGGCCCTCAGGGTACTCAAGGACAGTACAAAGCTGGAAGGCTATTCTAGCCGCTTCTGCGACCGTTTGCTTGATCTGCATGACCGACACTTCCTTGGCAGGCCTTCGTGAGTTTCGTATCTTTATGCTTGCCTTTCCATACTAATGCTAATGATCAGGGGGGCACAATGGCACTGCCGCATCAGACTGGTGTATCCCGACCTGGTTACCCAATGGTCCCCTAAGCCGAATTACCGTTTTGAGTACCTGGGCACTTACCTGCCGCTGCTGGTCTGTGAGTTTGAATCTGGAACCGACCAGGTTGACCGATGGCGCCTGTTGGCGCAAGCTGGTGTATATTTACGTCTCGCCAGCCTATTGGACTTACGACACGAGTCCGGTGCGGAGGCAAGGCCGACCGTTTTGGCGTGCTATATATGCAAGTCACTGGAGGTGGAATTGTATCTCATGACAACGAAGGATGACGGTCAAGTGCGTAGTTTTGAATTAGGATTTCATATTTGTTCACATTTATGTTAGATATTTGCTGGTTTGCAGGCCAAATACCTGCTGAGCACGGCCTTTGGGCGCTGTGAATTTTTATTGGCGTGTCATAACTTCTTGCTCAGACAAGCAACAATTTCAAGTGTCAAGAAGGACGAACTGAAAAGAATCATGAACTTCTCGAAGCAGGCCTTTGCCAACCTTGACACCCAGTCAAAAACAGCCAATTTCATGCGCACCCCCCGGAGCGAAGGCGGCAGAAGTGGCCATACCCACAAACACCTTACTATTGATAGCCTTGCGTTGCTTGAGGACTTTCAGGCCCTAAATGTGCAAGCCTTCCATATGGTGCCTGGGGTATGAGACCACATGATTTTCCTCTCAGTTGCTTACTATTTGCCAGTATGAGGATTCTGTTGCTTTCTGCACGTACAGTAACGGTGAAGGCGGGGTCGTGAAACTGGTTCCGCCGAGAAGCAAGGAGGCGCTCATTTTGGAGAAGTTGCTACCTCTCAAGGACCCACGTAACCCAATACTCCCTGGTATTCACATTTCCAAGTTGCCGTCGGACCCGTCGTACAGCCTTATCCACATGCCAAGAGCCCGTGCGATCGAGTCCAACGTCCACACTGAACACCTCCTGACGTTCTCAATTAGTCTTGTCTCGGGAATCATGTTCCTTCATGAGCAAGGCATTGCTCATCTTGATATCAAACAACAGAATCTGATGCTGGCGAACGCTGGGCAGCTCAGCATCATTGATTTCTCGGTTTCCCAGTTTGTTGAACAAGATACTGTGCTTCAGGGCTTTTGGGGCACGCCTGGGTGTGTTGCTCCAGAAGTTGAAAAGCGCAAGCAGTTCTCTCCCTTTCTGGCTGATGTGTGGGCGTGTGGGAAGGTATTGAGGGACATGTGTTATGAATGCCCTGAATCGTCATCTGTCATTTTTCTGCAAGCTCAATATTTGATGGCTGAAGACGCCGCGATGCGGCCGACTCTTCAGTTTGTTCTAGCGAATCTCGAGATGGAACGTCTGCATTCCAGCACTTCCTCATATATGTCTACAGTCGCTAAGGGACAGTCGCACACATCGTGATATTCCTCCAAATGCCAACACACCTACGATTGCATTACTGCATGTCCCACCAAGCATCGAGAACATTGCCTAGAACTGTCGCATCATGAAGGGCGTACTCTTGATCGTCCCCCTCCTCAGCTTGACCGCCACAACCATGATCAGATTCTCAGATCCTTTTGACAGGTAATGGATCCCTTCCACGACGAGGCTCGTACATGTCAAGGTCTTAACAAACGCATGCTTAAATTGGACCCCCGCCTAAATTGGGATACTATTGAATGGCGCTATAAAAGGCTTGATGAGGTTGAAAATTCAAATATGTACTCCCGGTGTTATAGACAAGGGAATGAGGTTGGTTTGAGCGCTGTTTTCCTGCCAGTGTGTCGAAGGTCGCAATATAGGAAGGAACGGGTCAAAGGAATCATGTTGTAAGCGGGTTGGAACGCTACTTCATAAGTATGGTCATTGTAAACCTATTAGCATTAGCTCGATATCAAAGCGTGTGTAGCGAATAAACTGAATCATTAGGTTCTGTCGGAACTTGAAATAGCCACGCCACATACCGCTCGAGTCCGACGTAAATAAGTTGCTTAGAAAGGGCGCGGAACAGCCTTCGGGTTACTTATTTGCTGTTGGTAGTGAAGCTAGTGAAGTGTGAAGCAGAGAGCTTTGTTTACGCGTTGTTATTTGTGAATCTCATGTCTTGACGTCTCGATCTCAGCGGCAGGAGCCTGCCGTGACCGCCTCGCCAGGTGGTTGTCTAATTATCCAGTGGAGTGCTCGGAGAATGCAAAGTTGCATGATTACTCATAGTTTGACGCCAGGAGAACTGTATAAAGGTCGAGCTGCTGGTGCCTGCACGTTTCATCTCGTCTCCCGCTGGATTCGCACTTGTAAGTTCTGCTTTCTGCATTTCTGTATACTCAACTTCCAAAAGCCTTCCGTCTGCCTGTAATGATCTCGTTGCTCGCACTCGTCTTCGCTACCACCGTTGCATCCCAAAGCACTGGCTGCGGGAAAACTCATACACCAGGCTTCCAGAATAGCACCGCTAACCACAGCATCCAATCTGGAAACCTCACTCGTCACTACGCCGTCTATATCCCAGAATCTTACAATGACGATCCCTCCAAACAGTGGCCACTAATAATCGACTATCACGGTAGCGGTGACACGCCCTCGGACCAGTTCAACAATTCCATGTACTACACTTACCCAGTAGGCCAGGGATACCTCGCTGTATATCCCGCTGGTGTGAATAAACACTGGCAAGGACCAAGCTACGCTACCCCAGGCGTAAACGATCTCCAATTCACCACAGATCTCATCTCGCACATCCAATCAACGTACTGCATCGACTCTGACCACATCTACGCATCTGGGAAAAGCAACGGAGGTGGTTTCGTCGACACACTCGCTTGTTCGGATAATGGTGATCAGTTTGCTGCGTTTGCAATGGCTGCTGCGGCGCTTTATACAGATACTCAAGAGGCTGGGTGTCCCAAGAAACGTGCTATTCTTGAGGCACATGGGGATAAAGATGCTACCATTCCTTATAATGGTGAACCTAATGGTAATGGCGGTCCTTTACCCAATATCACAGCCTGGGTCGAATGGTGGGGTCAGCGAGATGGTTGTGATCCTGTCCTTGACAGACAAGAGACGGGCGATTTAGGTGGCTACAATATTACTTCCTACTCGTGCAATGGTCTAGTCAATGTCGTCCAACACTACCAAGTCTTTGATCTTGGACATTGTTGGCCAAGTAGTTCTGGCGACAATTTTGACGGTCAAAAGAGTGTATGCCAGGACCACGCTTTGGACTTTACTCCGGTTGTATTGGATTTCTTCGCTAGTTGGGATCTGAGTAGTGCGCCTAGTAACTTAGAGTAGAAGCGCTGTCATTGCACTCGATACATGTACAAAAAGATACTCATCCTCCATCGTCTGCGTAGCTCAGTGGCAGAGCGTAGGACTGCAATTGTATGTTCAATCCCGAGGTCGCGCGTTCAAACCGCGCCGCAGACTTTTCGCATTCTGGGTTCTTTTTCTTACTTCCGGCGATGCCGGGATTACCTCAGACATTTAATTTCGACACTCATTGTACGTAAGTATTTGAATGCAACAATGGCTTTCCTTCAGAAGACCAGTATGATAACAACTGCTCGACACCACCTCTTGTTGCCGCCTATGCCTGCCTCATGTTACGTGAGTCATGTACTGTGGAACCAGCGGAGCCTGCCGGAGTACTTCTCCACGTTATGAGTTATGACGACCAGACAAGACCCGGATATTCCTTTCGTGACGGTTGAGGAGTACTGTGGAACCAGTGGAGCCTGCCGGAGTACTTCTCCACATTATGAGTTATGACGACCAGACAAGACCCGGATAATATTCCTTTCGTGGCGGTTGAGGAGTAGCAATGTTATGCCATTGGTGAGTAGCTTCCAAGTTGGGACTTTGGGGATTCAGAGACATCATAACTATAAATGAAGCTGCCACTATCGTCGTCGTCGTCGTCTGGCATACAGTTGGAACCCAATTCATTGCTTCAACGCTTTGTAAACCGCGCGACTGCGTAGAACTACCACGGAGCGGCAATCGCGTTGTGAAGTACTGAGAAGCCTGAACGCTGTGCATGAAGGAATGAGGGTCCTCTTGAACCCTTCAATGTGCTTTTGGCCAGACGACTCGGATTCACCGGCCTTCACCGGCAGGTTCGGAGACACATAACTCTGGTTGGTCCAAACTGACCCTACCCAAATCGGACCCGTCTTCCCTTATAAGCAGTGAGGTCAGACATGACGATTCCCAACATCCCTTTCGCAACTAATACCTGCCCGTCTGACTATACGCACGACCTGAGTGAAGGTAGATCCTTCTACGCATTTCCTTCGTAGCTGATTAACAGGTGATTGAATGACATGGAAAGAGCCGTGTTTGGAGGACTGTTCACCTTGGTCGATTGGACCAACTTCTTGGATGTACACCTCCACCATGGATAAGAAACCGATAGACCTCGAGGAAGAAAGAGTGATCAGAGATGAAAACGAACTTTTCGTCGTCGAGGAGAATGACGATTTCGGTGGGGGGAACAATCTATTTGCGTATCATCTTGAATTTTTTTTAGCATGTGATGAATGTCGCAATACCAGGTTGCATTGCATGCCGCTGGAGGGCGGTGAACCCTGCGAGCGATGTCTCTCCAAAAATCTTCGCTGCAGCTGGGACCGTCGACAACTTGGTGCTGGGGAAACAGATACCGATATTTCCGATCTGGAAGAGTCTGGTAAGGGAGAACGGATACGACAGTGGCAGGCAGACCAGCAAATGGCTGCGATGACTCCAGAGATGGCTAAGGCTATCTACGAACAACTTGCTCTGCTGGGTGCTGAACTAAGGGCAAGTCCTCAGGCCAGCGCAGAGACGCTCGGTCCAGCAAGAGTGGGCACGGCATCGGACGAACGAGCATACGCCGCTCGAATCGCAAGGAAAGTCGTAATCAAAGGAATAAAGCGGCCTCGCGGCGCGAGAGAGTCTCAGACAAGTCAGTCTAGCTAGGGAAGAAAAGCATAAATGACGCGTTGAGATGACATATTGTGAAGGACTGAAGGAATAAGAGTATGCATGGAGGCACACCAGATGGGTGCTTCATACGAGGGATCTTTGTCTCTCTTTGCAGATTTTGTTATGGATGAAAGAAATACGCACTCACCTTCAGGAATTAAATGCACCTATCTGTACTTTCTGAACGCGGCCATAAACTGATAGTCTGATATTCGAATTTATGGAAAGGTCAAGGCTACTAGGCCCTGCTACACAAACTCGATTCTGATATACAGCACTATGCAAAAAGACAGACAAAAAGGTAGGCAAGTATCACTTGGATGACCAAATCGAACGAAACGAAAGACCTTTCAAAAGATCGGAATGAAAAGGGAACGACTAGACCTTGTTGCCAGACAAACGTGGTGCCAATTAAAAAAAAGTCATCGCAAGACATAAAGACGTAAAAAGGCATGGATGCTGTCCGAGAATACAACATAACAATCGATTCTTGGCTTTAAAAGGTGTTCGCCCATGTACGCACGTCGACGTCGGACACCCGGGCACGTTCTATCCACCCATGTTTCTGGTTGAACAGTTAGCTTGGAAACAGAACAACCAAAAAGGAAGCCTTACAAGTAGATCCTTCGGCGTCATCCTAACATCCGGATCCTTCAACAAACAGCTGTCTACAAAATTGTCCGCTTCGGCGGGGAACCGTCCCTCTGGAGTCAACCTTGGAGCAGGCTCATTCACGATGTGCTGCAAAAGCTCCAAGATACTCATAGTCATCCCACCGCCCTGCAAACTGACACCCTTGCTCTTCCTTCGATCCTTTTTGGTCTTGTTAGATTTCTTCTTTCGAGCGGGTAGAGACAATGCCGCTATCGAGCCCATGGAGCCCGGCCGTGCGGGTGAGAGTGTTCCCTCAAGGTCAGATGCATCCGAATAATCAGATTCATCTGATGACTCTGCAAAAGGAAATCGGCCGAGCGCTAGTTCGATCAACGAGATGCCCAACGACCAAACATCGGATTTGACAGTGTACTGAGCCCCTTGGATACGTTCCGGCTTTGACAGGAATCAGATTATGGGTATATGATGTGTAGGGCGGAACACTTACACTCATATACGTCGATGTGCCTACGAAAGTGTCGGCAATCGAGTTTATCAATTCCCCGGATACACCAAAATCGCATATTTTGATTTCCCCAGATGAGTTTAGTAGGATGTTGGATGGTTTGATGTCTGCAAGGCTGTTAGATAGGAACGACGTGAATGGCTAGCGCACCTCGATGAATAATTCGATGGACGTCATAGAGATACGTCAGGCCCTCTAGCACAGCCAAAGCGACCCGTCCAACAATGTCAATGTCGATGGGGCCTATTTTCTTGTAAATGCCGTCGAGGGAGCCCTTGTCCATATATTCCATACAGATACAAATATTGGGGTCGGCGAGATAGGCACCCCAGAAGGAGATAATGTATTGCGAATGGCAGTCGTGCATGATTTGCAGCTCTCGGAGGATCTGTTTGCGAACTGAGGGTTTCGCGTCGATTAATACGATCTGGAGGGGTATGAATGACGTTTATTTGGCGTGAAGGGTTACTGGCCTTCTTCGCCATGTGTGTGCCTGTGGGTACGTGCTCTACCTGCTTCACCGAGCCCCCGTTACCTGGCAAGGTTTGGAAACTTGACCAGATAGCTAAGAACGCCTACCTTGCCCGAGCTCGCGGATTTCTCTGAGGTCTTCGTTCTTAAGCTCGAGTTTCATATCCGAATTCATGTCGAGATTTGCCAGGGTACTCGAGAGCGTTGAATACACTGTTCTCCGTCCTGACGGCGAGGCTGTATTTGGAGCAGAATTTGAAGTTGCGATGACTGTGAGCAGCTGACTGTCCTGGTCTGGAGTTGGAGGTGCATGTACTGGGATCTTTGGTGCCTTTAGAGTCATTGGTGGGGGTCGTTTTTTGCCTGCAGCTGGTGCTTGTCGACTCGGCATTGGCAACGCTTCCGGCTCAGGCAATGCCGACGCAGACTTCTCCAAAGAGAGCGCTTTGAAATTGCGCTTCTTACGAATCGTAGGACTGGTCGCCATGAAAAAGAAATTTAGAAATGAATGAGTGCGCGCGGTTTAAAACAAGTCACGTGCCTGTACGATCATTACCGTGACTGGGTTCCCGGGATCCCACACGGGGCCATACTTGGCCGATTTACTTCCATGCCTACAATTTTTGTACGAGCTTTCGGAGCAGACAACTCGGAATTTTCGCTTGTGCTGGCAACGGCTTGGAGTATGCCAAAATGCTTTCTTCGTAGAGGCGCTTATTCCAGCTGTGTTCGGTGTCTTCCTTGATGGTAGGCTTACTGGTGTAATGGAAACAGTTACCCAAAATGTATTCTAGGACTCGGGCTATTTTCACGAATCACAATCCACTGCATTTTGCGGACCAAAAACAATGCACTGGCAGGAATTCAGGGATACTCGACTCTTCTGGTAAACGCTTTATCACTTGATCTTCAAGTTATATTTACATCTATACTGAGACTATGCAGGCCCCTTCATCTATCCATTCGTAGCTGGTGCACTGCCGAGTCCGTTCAGCGCTAGCTACGCAAGTCCCTAGACTTGTTCACTGATAGCTAGTGAACCAACCGTCCTAGCTACTCTCATCTCAGGATGGTTCAACCAGCGTCGCGATTTTGCCAATACTGTCATGGAGGCCTCTCATTTCGCTGCCAAATACATCGCATCGTAGTGTCGCGATGAAACGTTGGGTACAAATCAGTCAAAGCTCAACCAAATGGCAATAAACCTTCTTGCAGTCGACTTTCATCAATCTGCTATTTATGCAGTCGTGCCTTCTCGTTAAAAATAAAAAAATTGCAGTTGAGCTTCTTGGAGAGAATCGATATGAGCTTCTCGAGGACAGCTATCTTACAGCTATCGAACCTAAATGACGATTCGGACCACAGCAAGTACAAGCTCTTCGCGACTGCTGTGAATATGGGTATTACGCAGTGATAGTCGATTGGTATGTACAATATGAGCTGGTGCTTACAATGTTTACAATCGCCTTCTTCAAGCGCTGGTCTATCTTGCGTTGATCGGTCAAGTTTCGGGCTGACAACAACTCCGAAAAATGTGTGATACAGTAGGCGGTAAAGCGGCACTGAAGATGTCGGATTGTTCCTGACTGGAACAAATATGTCCGAAATCGAACTTGCAGTGCGAAAGTCTGACCCTGTATCCTCACCTACTACTAGTACGCTGTTGGAGTCCATTACGGAGCAAAATCCAGGTTCTGTTCAAGTTGAAGCGCCGGCGCCAAGAAACGAGACATCACTAGCCCCGACAGACAAAGGCTTTGGAGCGTGGTCCTTCGTATGCTGTTTGACCTTGAGGGACAGGCCCGGACTTACAAAATGATCAGCTTGCAGCAGCTTTCTTTGTAGAAGCTCTTGTCTGGGGATTTCCAATAGCATACGGTGTTTTTCTTGACGGTCGGCTGTTTCTTATTGCAGACTAAATGCCTAAACTTAACCTAGGATATCTTCACGATCCGCATTTTGCAAACCAAAAGCATGCTAACACACTTTTACCGTTAATAGGGACATGTTCTTCTGGAATCATATATTGTACAGGTAACCCAGCCGCGCACCAACCATCCACATATTCACAAGTGTATCTACAGTCATTATTGTCTTTCCTTTTCATGGCCGATATCCCCAGTATCGTAGGCATTGTCTATGGATAGGTACACTGATATGCTGGCTCAGCCTTTTCGGTGCTAGCTATACCAACAATGTCGGTAGCATCTTTTCTCATACTCACCTGAACTCACGATTGTTTGAAAAGGTCAAAGTACTCGTTGCTTGTCAAGGTGTTCTCTATGGCATCGGTGGAGGTGCGTACCTCTGTATCTCTGATCACCGAAATGAACTCCTTTCAGTCCTGGTCTACGCTCCCTGCATCTCATACCTGCCAGAGTGGTTCGTTAACCGCCGCGGACTTGCAAATGGGATCATCTTCGCCGGCACAGCAGCCGGAGGTCTCATCATCCCCCTCGTTCTACCTCACCTCATCTCGGCTTTTGGCACAG
>QLOY01016527.1:0-21730 GCA_003313965.1 Megacollybia marginata
TGTTGTAAAGGCCGGTTACGCGAGATACATTGGAATGTCTTCCTGTCGGACGTGGCAATGTAAGCCAGATGACGTTTCTTGCACACGATACTAATCACAAACTAGTCCATCTCATGCAGAGTAAGTTGACCTCACTCCGTCACATTCTTGTTGATTTTTTTTTGCAGACTATGCTATTACGCACAACCTAACTCCATTCATTTCGATGCAGAACCACCACAATATGCTCTACCGTGAAGAGGAGCGAGAGATGTTCCCGACTTTGAAGGTATCTAGTCATAATCCCTGTTCGCTGTATCTTACCGGCAGAAAAAGCATTTCGGAGTGGGTTGCATCCCTTGGTCTCCCCTTGCCCGAGGAAATCTGTGTCGTCCTTTTGCTGGTAATAAAAATACCGAAAGAGGTCAATTAGACTGGTAAGTTGTCTGAATTCCCTTTTTCATGCTTTACTTGGTTTCAGGATGGTCAACGGATATGTCAAGAAAGATAGTCAGAAAGCAATCATTACGAGGTATGCTTTTTCGTTCAGTCACTTTTTACTACAACATCGTACAGGGTCGAAGAAATCGCCAAGAAAAGGAAAATCAAGATGGCTCAAGTTGCCATCGCTTGGACTCTCAGCAAAGATGGTATGCTTGATTATTTCTCCGAATGGCCCCACACTCACTTCAATCAGTTATCACTGCTCCCGTTGTCGGTACTACTTCCCTGGAAAATCTCATGGATCTTATCGGTATATTAATTGTCACAAAAAGCACAATCCTGACTTTATGCAGCCGCTGTTGACATCAAGCTGACCGATGATGAAATCAAATATCTAGACGAGTTGTATGAAGCGCAAGAAGTTTTTGGGATGTATTGAACTGGTGTCCACAATTGCGCTCTACTCCTAAATTGACAGTTTTTAAACCCGACACTTTGACCGTTGTACAGATAAGCCAGCAAGGGTGACCACACCAGTAAACATGGAGTCGACGGAGACTGGAATCGTTAAAGTTGCAACTTGTTCGCGAGAGCTTCGAGATCATGACAACACAATGTGCTAAACATATAGCTACCTTTTCTTTTTCAATTACAGAAGTCTCCTCATTCCCCTGTCCACAAATTCAGGTCCACTGAGACTCCTGTCAATCATCATCACCTTGCATTTGAGTTCTGATGGTTTCAATAATTGATATCCCATAGGTCGAATGTGTATTGGGCTGAACTGATCCAAAATGGATTGAATGGGATACAACATCTTGCATAGAGTGCCCAACTGATTTCCGATGCTGCACAATGAGTACATGGCCTTGATCTAAGGTTAGTTTTAGTCACAGATACAGATATATGGGGTAGGATACCACTGATGGTTGCATTAAGCATTGCTGGACAGGATTTTATAACTGTAACACACAAGGCCAGAACCTATATTAACAAGAAGTCTCACCTCACTAAGAACAATAAATAAACATACCCATATTGAAATATATGCAAACCCAGATTCTACAAGAAGAGACAAGACTTGTTCAACCTGGGCAGACTTTTGTTGTTTCTGGAAAACTTTCATTTGTATGCAATACATCCTGATTGAAGTCAGCTTTTACTTGCAACAGATAAGCATACATGATACCATGTCTTGTAAAGTATCATGAGGGTAGCAAGAGCATTTGTTGCTAATAAGGCAGTAGGAAGAATGGGCTTCAAGGTCAGCTGTAGTACTATGTCATCTGGAGTGGTTCCAGAAAATGGCCCAGCTTTTATCATGAAGCCACCCTCCAGGAATGTACATACTTTATGACAATCAGTAAAATGGTGACAGGTGGCACAAAGAGATACCAATACTTCCAAACAGACAAGCAGCAAGGATGATATGAGAGAGTGCACTCTGACATATAACCCAAGCTCGCCACACCACAATTGCATCAGTACAAATGAACTATTAAAAATCAGAATAGTCAAGATCCACCAGAGTTTGACTGACACTGATCCGTTGAAAGATTATCTCAGGTGCAAAGAGTTGTTCTTCAAGAGATACAGCACCAGAATCTGCATTGAAGGGTCCTAGTTTGATGGACACAGTCCCTTCAATGAGAAGGTCCAGAGCATAGGTGATGGTTGTTGTGCTGAAAAGAAGTAATGCTGCAGCAAGAAGGCATCTTTTAGAGGTAGTTGATGGAATGCCTTGGTGTCTAAACCTTGCTGTGAGCCAGTAGATTTTGGAGTTTGAACCACCTGCATAAGCTGATAGATTGCCTGAATAGCAACAATAACAAAACAGCCTGTTTGCTGTGCAAGTATGTATGCACATTGAAGAATTAAGGATACCATAGGCAATTGACTCTGCAGCTATTGATACAAAGATTTGTTGTAGTGGAGACACAACAGTTGGGTAAGAGACACAATAGGGGTCTGTATCTGAGCAGGACATTGTGAGCACAAGGTGTAGCACTCAAAGAGATGATCCAGTGCCATTCTTATAGGCAATTCTGCACATATACCCATCATGGTATCAGACACTTTTAACTTTGTAGTTACAATCTATCTTCTGTAGGGCAGATGATCATGATGATCTGGCACCATCATGTGTTATCCAGGAAGACTATTAGAGTCATATCTGACTGTTCCCTAGTATTGCTGTCAGCTCTTGTCAGTTCTGTGGCTAATGTTGCTATTGGACATTCAACAGAGGTAATCCTTGACTAAGATTCACATCCCAGAACTTATCTGGTTCTAAAGCACTCACTCATGACCAAGAAGCTAAGTGGATTTATGGTGAACTGTCAATAAGTGTCTAATATATATTCTTACTGAAGATGATAGCAATTCTTTATCCTAGGATTCCTAGCAGTGACAGGTCACAGGTCCTTTCTTATGCTTCAGTGACAATGATGAACATTAAAGACTATTAGAGTTATATCAGAATGTTCCCTAGTATTGCTGTCTGTTCTTGTCAGTTCTGTGGCTAATGTTGCTATTGGACATTCAACAGAGGTAATTATTGACTAAGATTTACATCCTAGAACTCATCTGGTTCTAGAGCACTCACTCATTCATGGCCAAGAAGCTAAGTGGATTTATCAATAAGTGTCTAATATATATTCTTACTAAAGATGATAGCAGTTCTTTATCCTAGGGGTTCCTAGCAGTGACAGGTCATGGGTCCTTTCTTGCACTTCAGTGATAATGATGAACATTACAAGCAACTTTAGAGCCTGAAAACTATCAGCAAGGGTGATGGTAGATGTATTATGGAGGTGTGATTGTGATTAAATTGAGTATGGAAGCATGCATGATAGACCATAGCAATAGTCACTGACACAAGATACTTAAATACATTAAAAACAGTGAACAGAATGATCTAAACACTTGCCTCCAATAACAGGATGAGATTGGAATCATCATCCTCAGCACGAGGAATAAGGATTTTGACGTAAGTGGGATTTGCAAGTGAACAGCCTACTGTGTCAGATAGGTACCAGCAGCATCATTTGCCATGAGCATTTGGTATGGGGACAGAGTCTGTATTTCAAGGTCAGTGGTTGGGTTGAGGCCACCATTGCCAAGGGTTGACGGTAGATAGACCTGATGCAGGTCCCTCAACAATCACGCGTTGAGGGACCTGTACACTTCCAAAAATAGATGGCACATGCAAATTTCAAATTTTTCTACCCCCCAATACCCTCTCTAGGCACTCAGTGAGCTTCAGAATGGTATTCTATGTTATATACAACATTTATATTGATAATTTCGATAAACTATCTGCTCCATTGCACTGGAAAGCCGCCTGCAAGCATCCTTGCACGTGCAATTCACGTGTGCCCCCAAATGCTCGTTTGGGATTTTCGTCATGCTTACACCTCAAATTGGCTGGGTATAATTAAATAGAATGATGAATGAATCATACCTAAAGATTTTACTGAAAGTTGGGCATTGGCAGTGGTGAAGAATGAGGAACCGAATGCGTGTGAAAGGCACGTGCATCAGCGAAATTTATGTCCGTGAGTTATTTTCAGAATTGTACCAGGCGCTCACACGAGGTTTCTGTCCGATGTCAATTCCTCTGTGAGCACCTGGTTATGAGGCTAGACGGTAGACACTGCAACATTCCATGGCCAGGTTAGTTGTGGCTTGTGTTGGGCCAAGTGCAGGTTGAGTGCAGGTTGAGTAGAGGCTATTGATGCTGGCACTGACACGTGCTGTCACATCACAAATTCTTACGTGCCCGCTTCAGGGTCTCAGATGAACCATTGTCTTGGGTGGGTTCATATTTATCTTGAATTTATGGCCTAGACTAGTCTATTTTTTATCATGGGGGTTTAAGTGTGAGACTCCCAGATTATGTAATCTTACCTGCTCTGCAGAGATTTGTGTTGTCAGATACCCTTTCAGGTCAGTTTACATTTAAGTCCACACTTACTATATTTGTTTCGCTTACCATACATGGACTACATTACTAAGCCTCAGTCATCTTCATATTCACTGTGACTGAGGTATGATATCTTACTCTATATGTTATGGACATCTTCTCATTTAACTTCTTTAGCTTATACATTATATCTAGGTAAATACTGACCAATAGAGTCATCTTCATATTCACTGCGACTGAGCTTATACATTATATCTAGATGACAACAGGTTATGGGCCCCGAGCGTCTCTAGATAGGAATACCAACTTCGCAGTGAACCTACATATCCCCAGAACACCACACATACTTGATCCCCAATAATTGAACACGCAGACCCAATACAATAACAAACCCCTATTCAAAGAAATGTCGAACTCGTTGTATCTCATGTTGCCAGAGAACAAAAAGTTTAATGGGAAGAATTTCCATTCTTTCAAGAAGCTGGTCGAAATGACTATTGGTAGAAAAGGCCTCCTAGGATACCTTAACAGAACCATCCCCCAACCCACTGATTCATATACTGCAGTAAACACAATGAACGACCCAAACAAACCTCTTGATACCTTACCAAGCACTCCGTGGAACACAACTATTCCATACCTTGAAGAATGGATACAGCGCGATGCTTTCGTGAAGAGCAGTATTATTCTCAACGTTCTGAATGCTGATGGATTGGGAATCAAGCAAGACGGTACTGCTGCCCAAATGTGGGACTCTATCACCAAGCACTACAGCGTACAATCTGCACTAAGTGCAGTACTTGCTAGATCAAAACTCGATAATATGAAACTTACTGAAGGCAGTGACATTGTCAAACACTTACAGAACATGCAATCTCTGTGGATAGCTGCAAACAACGAAGGGGCTAAGATTGATGAAGTCACTTACAAGACAATCCTTATTGGCTCCTTACCAACATCCTATGTACCTGTACTCGGAAATGTCCTTGCATCATCCAATATCCCAGAGGCTAAAGTCACACTGATGAGCTGGAAAGTGACGCTGGATAAAATAAATGGGGTGCAGGATACGTCGTCATCCACGATCCCGTCCTCAATGAAATCTTCTTTGTTGATGACCAAAGCAAACACAGCTAAAGCGCAGCTAATATGTTCCAATTGCAAGAAACGTGGACACATACATGCAGACTGCTTCTGGCCAGGTGGCAGAAAGGAGGGCCAGTTTCCTCCTTGGTGGAATAAGCATGGAGGGGGGAATGGGGGAAACAAAGACAACGTAAATGTTGCATCTGCTAATGCGACTAAAACATTCGCGATGATGGCTTGAATCGATGAGGAAAAGGAAGTGAAGACATTTCTTGATTTGGGTGCAACCCATTATTGTTTCCGCAACAAGTCTGAGTTCCAAACCTATTCCGAATTGCAGTTGAAACAAGGAGACTCAGCAACTGAAGGGAGAAAGTTCACAATAAGGGGTGAAGGCAAAGTTAGCCGTCAGGTTGAAGAAGAGGGAAACACGATCAACCTCGAATTCAACAACGCACTACACACCCCTGAACTCACAGCGAACCTTATATCTGTTGCCTGTCTGTGCGATGCAGGTTTCCAGGTGTTATTCAGTGCCACCAAAGCGATCGTGTTCAATTCACAAGGTGCATTTACATGCAAACATGATGCAGATCACATGTACAATTTGGGGAGTACGAAAAGCACAACAGACGATAGCAAAATGTCAGTGAAAGCATTCGTTAGTTCGACGAAGCCAGCAGACATCCAAATGTGGCACAGGAGACTGGTTCACGCTGATGTTGATGTGATTAGGTTGATGAAAACTTTGGTTGATGGACTCAAAATAACATCTATGAAAGAGGAGGGAAAGTGTGAGGATTGTATCAGAGGGAAGATGACCGCCATACCTCATACATGACCTATAGCAGGTGAAGATGATTTCACACAGGGCCTAGTCTGTATGGACCTGTGGGGACCGTCACCAATCAGGTCGAGTGGAGGGGCATTGTATATGATGCCAATCATTGACGCCAAGGTTCGTGTGAAGGAGGTATATTTCCTACCAAACAAGGAAGCACCCACCACACTGAAAATCTTCGACACATTCAGACGAATCTACGAAACCCAGACAAACAAGAAACTTACTAGATTGCATATAGACAATGAGTTCACATCTGCAAACATCTGGAAAGATTATTGTATCGAATATGGCATCAAAATCGAACCAACATCACCTCACACTTCTCAAGCAAATGGCATAGCAGAAAGAGTGATCGGAATCACTACTGCTGATGCTTGAACCCTGCTAATCGACTCTGGCTTGCCTCAGAAGTACTGGGCTGATGCGGCAGCCTTCTCAGTCTACACTCGTAACCTTATACCGATGCGAGCACTCCCTGGGAGAATACCCTTAGAGAGCTGGATGAAGAGACGTGTAGACATATCTTACCTGCGTGTCTTTGGGTCAAAAGCATATGTCAAAATCCCTATCGACAAGAGTGGTCGTCAGATCACTGGAGGGAGCAAGTTGGATGATTGAACCTTAGTTGGAAAACTTATCGGATACCTCCCAGGACATGGAGGCTATCGAGTTCTTCTCAATGATGGTAGAGTGGTAAGGTCAAAGGATGTGGATTTTGAGGAAGGAAAACCACACAGAACCATCAATGGGGATTTGGTCAATGGAGGCGGTGGGGAAGATCAGCAAGTACCGCCGACTACGACACCGACAGTTATAAAGACTATGCCGCCGGCTGCAAAGCTGACAGTTGACCCAACAGAGAAAGCCAAGTTGATTGTACCGAGTGACGTCGGAAGTCTGGAGGTGGAAAAGGCAAAGGGGGATGATTATATCGATGTGGACCGAAGCATACCACCTACAACAGAGTATTGGAAACTAACGAACGAAAAGAGAGTACCAAAACTCACAGAGAAGGCTAGACAACACACAACTGCGGCATATGCGTTCACCTCACCAAATCAACAAGATTTCATTAAGTTAAACAAAGAACTGGATGAGATTATAATGGGCATGAAGACAGGGTACAAAGACTTACATGCTCCCAATTCCCAACACGAGGCATACAAAGTTGACAAGGACAGGTGGGTAGAAGCAGAATTGAGCGAGTTGGCGATGCTGCGGGAACGAGATACATGGGAACTCATTCCTAGACTGCTGGATTGGAATGTGATTGGGAGTCAGTTCACGTACACAGTGAAAACCGATAGTGATGGGGACTGGTATAAAGATAAAGCCCGATTTATTGCACAAGGATTCATGATGGTCGGGGGGCAAGACTACAGTGAAACTTGGGCGGCTGTCACACGTCTCGAATTGATCCACATGACAGCTGCCTTCGTAGCTGCTTATGGGCTAACTCCTTGGCAGATAGACTTCACATCTGCTTACCTTAATAGTGATATCGAGGAGGAAGTCTATATGCAACAACCTCCCAATCATGAAGAGGTCGGTAAAGAAGATTGGGTGTGCAAACTCTTAAAGACATTATACGGGACAAAACAAGGTGCATCGAATTGGTGAAAAGAATTAAACAAAGGATACAATAACATCGGCTACTATACCTCGAAGGCCGATCCTTGCGTTCACACCAAATGGGATAGTAACAGGAACATCACCATCACCAACACCTACACAGATGACATCTTTGGAGCTTCATCAACACCTATTCTTGCCAAACAAGCAAAATCTGAAATCGAGAAATGTTACAAGATCAAGGATCTGGGGGAGATACAGAAACTACTGGGACTAAAGGTGACTTGGGACTCAAATACAAAGGAGATCACCTTTTCCCAAAAGCACTATATCCTTGAATTTCTCGAAGAATTTGGTCTACAAGGGATAGGTGGACGAGCAAGTCCTGAACCAGTGGGTCAGGAACTATCCGAGTCCATGTGTCTGCAGACAAAATTGGAAATGGATGAGATGCGAGACAAACCTTATGTGAGAATACTTGGGAAGGTGATGTATACCCAAGTAGGAACCAGGTTTGACATCTCGAATGCGGTTAGGAACCTTAGTCGGTTCCAGAAGAACCCTGGCATTGACCATTGGAAAGCACTTATGCATTTGCTAGGCTATCTAAAGAACACGGCAGACTATGCACTTACTTTCCGCCCCCCACCAAAGAACGTCACTCCTGAACAATGGGTTATGCCTATCGGATTCGTCGATGCTAATTATGCAGGGTGCAGGGATACCCGAAGATCGACATCAGATTACATGTTCACCATGGCCAGTTCCCCCGTTTCCTGGAGCTCCAAACACCAGGGCACTATTGCGTTATCGACAACGGAAACTGAATATATATCGCTAGCCAGGGCTGCACAACAAGCACGTTGGATGTACTCTTGGTGTAAAGAGATCAGATTCGAGCAACCTGAACCTGCCATTTTGAAAGGTGATAACACGGGATCAATTCATCTATCAAAAAACACTAAAGATCATCATAAGGTTAAACACATTGACGTACACCACCATTTCCTTTGTGAACTAGTCTCAGGAGGGAAGATTGAGATCAAACAAATAGCAGGAAGTGAAAATCCAGTGGACATGTTCACGAAGCCACTACTTGGTCCTCCTCTTCATGCACATTTGAAGACTCTTGGGATGACACTCAGTGATTGACCCGACCATACAGGTATGGGGGAGTATTGTTGGATACCCTTTCAGGTCAGTTTACATTTAAGTCCACACTTACTATATTTGTTTTGCTTACCATACACGGACTACATTACTAAGCCTCAGTCGTCTTCATATTCACTGCAACTGAGGTACGATATCTTACTCTATATGTTACGGACATCTTCTTATTTAATTTCTTTAGCTTATACATTATATCTAGGTAAATACTGACCAATAGAGTCGTCTTCATATTCACTGCAACTGAGCTTATACATTATATCTAGATGACGACAATTTGCATTCCCTATCACTGACATGCACCTCTTGGCCTTGTTGAGGGTCTCAGAACACTCCAGCAAGTAAATTGCAAGCAACTGAGCCATTTTTAGCCATCCAAATGGCCACGGAACCTCTGAAAGGAGTATGGGTGACATGTACAGAGAATGCCATTGCTTATACATGGCCAGTACAAATCCCACACCTGTCCACCTAAATTGGTCATACTCTGTTCTCTACCTTCACAGTTAGTTGTTGCATTGCCTTGCTAGTCATCTTGCTTGTGTAGTTATATGAATCAAGGTACAGACATGACCAATCTGCAATTGACTACATATGGCCAAAAACCTCACTCTTCATGAAATCATGGACAATGCTCTAGCCTCTGGTACACATCTTCCCCACCTCTGTTTCTGCTGTTGATACAACCCCCCAATTGCACATTGACCAAAGTCTTAGACATGCCCAATATTTGCTTGACTAATATCAAAACTGAATGAATATGCCAGTGCATAATTTCTGTTATAATCTAGCATGAACTGTTC
The DNA here is from genome assembly GCA_003313965.1 of Megacollybia marginata. Taxonomy (NCBI): domain Eukaryota; kingdom Fungi; phylum Basidiomycota; class Agaricomycetes; order Agaricales; family Porotheleaceae; genus Megacollybia; species Megacollybia marginata. The sequence goes on from QLOY01016527.1 coordinate 9,821, forward strand.
CAGGTTGTTCAGCAAGGATTGTACAATGCACAACACTGTTTCCAAGTAGCAGGTGCTGAAGGACAGATGCAGATACCATGCATCGTACATTTACTTTTGCTCTGGAACTAGACTGACTGCAGTTCGGTTCGGTTCAGGTTCAGCTTATTTTTTCTGAACCTGAACCTGAACCTGAACCTCAGGTTTGGTTCAGCCATTTGGTGAACCTGCCCTGTCTTTGAACCTGAGGTTCACAAAGGTTTGGGAGGTTTGGGCTAAAAAAACACACCTTAAATGGTTTTTTTGCCTCCATTCACATTGTTTTAGCTGTTTTCTATTGACTACAGGCCAATAAAAGCATCAGAGACCAAGAAATCACAATATTACACTCACCAATATGCTACAGGTTTGGGTTTGGATTCACCATTTTGAGCAATTTTGCAAACCTAAACCCAAACCTTGGGTTCAGGTCTGGTTTGAACCCAGGTTCAGGAGGTTCAGGAACTGAACCGCGGCCAGTCTTTCTGGAACAGTCAATCAGAAATACTCATTTTATGTATAGGTCTTACTGATATTTCTCAGTGTCAATTTTCTCAGGCATGAAGCTTATTCACCTCCTGCATAAGATATCTGAAAATAAGTGAAAACCCCAAAAAGACATAAAACTATGGACTTTTTGCTGTAAGGAGGCAATGTATAATCAAATAAAACACCTTGCATGCTGAATGTGAGCTCTTTTGGGTTTTCAGTGCCACAGGACATCAAGCAATGCATACAGTCTTCACAACCTGGAATCTGACAGAAGGCAGGTTCTTAAAGGGAAGTGAGCCGAGGTCAGAAGACAAACTTATGTTGTCAGGCAAAACAAGATCAGTAAGTGAAAATGCATTATTCCCTTTTATGAGATGACCACGATTGATGTCTGAAGATTTAGCTGTGCAGAAAGCCATTGACTACATGATGTGGAAACAATGAACTCACTTTTGCATCTGCAATATCATATTTGGATAGTAACATATTCACGCCTGACTTGAAAGACCAGGCAGAGATGAAGAATCTAAACATAGGGCCAGGATGCGACCATCTGTTACATGCCATGCCAATCCCTTGCAACCTCTGAGTTTTCTGAGTTTCTGCTTCAGGATTACCTCAGTCCAGTCCAGATCAGATCAGATCCAACTCTGGTCCGATCAGAATCTATTTCAGACCACTTGGAACCATCAGGGGATGTTTCTGAAACATCTTTTATCAATTCTATTACTTACCCTTGTCATCTGATACTGCTTACTGATATTACTACCCTGTGTATGTCTTCTATTGTTCCATAGTTACTCCACATAGGCCCCATGATCCTTATGTAAGCCTCTGGAGTTATTCCAGTAGTAGTATAAATAGTTCCTTCTCAGTTCTGTAGTAGTCAGACTTGAAATCGTCTTGTATGCTGTGCTTCCAGTCCTTCTCTGAGGCCTATTCCGAGGCTCTGGATTAGTCATCTGGACCAGAGTTCAGGCACCTGATGTGCGGAAGCACATCACTTATATATAGTGTTTGCAGATGTGCCACCCAGTTCCTTGCATGGCACCTAACAGTATTTCAAGTCTCACCTTCTGTACATCACTTCTGACCTTGTAGGGACCATTCTCCACCAGGGATTACATTGCCATTTCCAGTTTTAGATTGCTTGGCCTGGTCCTTACTCCGGTCCTGATTGCGGACCTTTCCAACTCCTTCCGATTCCTTCTTTGTCCATTCTGAGTTTTTAGGTGGGGACCTGACTGCTAGCCATTCCGGGATGCTGATCGCATTACTTATTATTGGGTGTGGATCATGTTGCTTCCATTTCTGGCTGGAGTTGCTGTTCCTTCCAGACTCCCTAGAAGTAGTCATTCTATGCTGATACCCTTAGTCCTTTGAGGCCGTATCACTTTCCACTCATTTCCAACCATTTCCAACCAGATTCTGATCTGATTCTGCTCTTTTCCACTCCTATTCCGATCCAATTCTGATCTGATACCCTCAGCCCTTTGAGGCTGTATCTTTCCACTCATTTCCACTCATTTCTGATCTGATTCCATTTTTTCCACTACCTAACATTACAGCCTTTTAACTCCTTTCACTTCTGATTCTGTCTGGTGAAGGTGATTGATTTATCATCTGATATAGATTCTGGAACCATTTCTGGCACCATTATGGTCTGTTGATCAACAGTAGGCTTGTGGACCAGCCTCTCATTGTGGGGAGGACGAACCTCTGGCTAGAGAGGCTGGGGACATGGGACTTTCCAGTCATAGGTACACTTTAGCCGCATTTAGTAAATTTTAATGGTGTATGGGAATAATGTACTAAAATAGATTTCTCTATATACCACAACGCCGATGCGACACGACACACTATACAAGTCTATGATACCCCTACAGCAGGCACAGCAGCAATGGATATAGACCTAGAATTGACTTCTGATACTGCTGGCCCAATTTATACCCTTTCCCAGCTGGCTCTTCTGCTAAAACTGGATGAACTTCAAATTCCATCTTATCTTCTTCTGGATGCTGGTTTTCTAGACTCACTTACGCAAAAACAACAAGAAAATGCTCTTAGGATATGTATTCTTTGCTAGAAAACTTCTGGAAGCTCTATTTTTCCCCGCCAATACCAAATTGAAGCAACATTGGCTATCCTGGATGGAAGAGACAGTGTGATTGACATAGGGATGGGCTATGGGAAAACTCTCTGTATGATTCTTCCACTTCTGCTGTAACCAAAATTGATTTCAATTGTTATCTCGCCACTACGCCGCCTCCAAATCCTTCAGGTTGAAGAATTCACTCAGTGGGGGTTGAAGGTGGTCGCTATCAATCAGGATACACCCAAAGATGACTTTTTATACATGGTACAGTTTCTCTCAGGTATCTTTTCCCTTCTCGAGCTCAATAGGACATTGCAAATGGGGTTTATAACCTTCTGTTGGTACAACCTGAGCAGTTACAACATTTCAAGGGACATCTTACGCGGTTCACTTGACTTCTCCAACAGCCTGCCTTTATCAAAATGATTTCCTGAGTTCACGTTGACGAAGCTCACTTCATATACCTAGCTGGCCTAGGTCTTTATGGTCAAGTGCCCTTCCATCTACTCTATGGCCAACTTGACAAGTTTCAAGCTAGACTGAGCAATTCAGTTCCTTTTCAAGTGCTCTCGGGGACATACCTGCCTCACATCAAGCATGCTGTCATAAAAAAACTTCTGATGGATGAGAAGTCTTTACTCCACATCAAGCTTACATCCAACCATCACAATACTGTCTTAGCAACATATGCTATTGTCAGCTCTATCATGGACTATCGCAATCTCTTGTTTCTCATTCCTCCCACAGCAGAACGAATCACTGACATTCCACGTGCACTCATCTTTGTGGATGACAAGAAGCATGGAAAGGATGGCAGCCGATTCCTGATGTCCCTGCTCCCATCACATTTACAGAATCTTGTTGAGGAACCTATTCGACACTATGACAGTATTATGTCAAAGCGGTACCTTCAGAAAACTTATGATGACTTTCATGAGGAGGATGAAAGCTGTCGAATCTTATTTGGCACTGAAGCTATCTCTACTGTGAGTCACCAATGCATCAGAACTGTCTCTAACATTGTTTGTTGCAGGGACTGTATTCAGATCGCTATCCAGTATGGACTTCCAAGCAATATTCCGACTTTAACTCAATGGCTTGGACATATTGATAGAAAAGGACAACCATCAGTTCTTCTATTGATGTATGAAGAATGGGCACCACAGATAGACCTTTCACAAGTTCTTAAGGACCCCAATGAACCTGATAAACCTTGGCAATTGATCCCATCTAGCAATAGGAAGCAGAAGTCACATATCTCCAAACGTAATCGTGCAGCTGTTTCTACCCTTGAAATCGTTCTTTCAAGTTTAGGATTCTCAAAACCATGCATTTGTCACTTCCTTGCTTCTTACTTTGAGGATACGTCTACAGATGGTAACGACAGACTTTATTCCTTTAAAACTGAGTTCACAATCATGTTGTAGCTCTCAACTTCTCAAACCGATGGTGTTGCAATCATTGTGACGATGAATGCAAGATTTTCCAATTCTTCTTTCCTGGAAAGCTTATTTACAAGGACAGCAAAGACAGTATTTTCTACAGACATCCCTCTGATCCTGAATGCTACCCACTTCTGCCTCGCCAACAGCCTGCCCAGCTCAACACTCTTCTGAAATGTTTGACTAGACAAACTGTTGCACTCAGAGCATCTTTGCAATCCTGGCATCGCTCAATCAAACTTTCTCCAGCTATTCAAATAATTTGGCTGTCGAACTTTGTTCTCAACGATTCAGACATCAAGCTCATTGCTTCTATATATTCTGAGGCACTTCCATCACCTGAATCTGTGACGCAGATTCTTGAAAAGTTGTTGGAATGGGGAGAGGAATGGGCAGCAGACGTTCATGCTGTTATTGTTAATTTTGACTTATCTTTGAAGTCTCAACCCAAACCCAGAGCAACAGCCAAATGGAAGTGCGGGACTGCACCTAGGAAGCAAGTCACTAGAGATGTTCATGAATTAGAAGAAGACAAAGAAGTTTCAACAGATGATGAAGCTATTGCATAGAGAAACATTCGGGCACGACGTAGATAAGACGGTTTTATTATTATTCATACTACTTATTCAATGTCCTCTTCAATGCCCAAATCATCTGAGTTGTAACCATGATCACCAAAGTCCATAGTCGGTGCTTCATTGTCTAACTCATCCATCTCATCTGAGTCATCTGTTCCAGTTTCAGAAGGCTTCCCTCCACGAGCAGTTTGATAGACACAAAAAAGACGGTTAAAAGTAGATAAAGTTGAAGAAAATAATCTGTTGTGGCCGACATGTAGGATGTCTTTTACAACCATATGCTGATCATTTCGAGGGTGATTGAGAGTGAATTGGTCAATCTTGGCATCATGGATTTTTTTGACTGCTCACCACACAAGCAAACACATATCTGGTGTCTTGTGAGTTGATCTGACATATTCACCTTTAAGAGCCTTTCGAGTTGAAACCTTAGAAGTCTCAATCCAATGAATTGCTGCAGATGTATTACCAATTCTGTCCCAGTCTGTGTCAAGACCTTGAGCTCGGATGAGTTCCTATGGTCAGATATGAGCATCGGGATTTGAGTGAGTGTCATACAACTCGTACCTTGATTCTCCCTATTTTGTGCTCAATCAACCTATCTGCAGCCATAGATCGCCCTGGTTTTCCACTTGGAGAGACCAACATATTGTCTCTAACAACATTGCTATGAAAGCAAGTCAATGGTAGTGTTAATGTATTAAGACAATACGTACCCAAATTCCGGTGTCCAAATGTGTTTCAGGTTGAGAATAAAATGCAATAACTCCTTGCAATAGTTCTTTCCACCACCTCTGCAGAACATCATTGCAAGCTGAGGGAGCATGTCTTCGATTCACCCAAAGTCATCATCCGATGTGGCCTTGGTTAGCTCCCTCATGTACAATAAATCTTGAGCCAAGACTCACAAGTTGTAATATGGAATATCATCAGTTGGCTGTTGATCTATAACCCCCTTCTTGATATTGTCTTTATGAAGGGGAGGAATGGGTACTGCATGGCTCTTGATCACTTGAGCAGTGGTGAGAAAAATATTGTTAGCATTTGGTTTGGACTGAGTATATGCTTCCAAACTAGGAAACCCACATTCACAATGCCAGCCATTGAGGATAATTGAGGCAAGAACTTGCTCCAGCGCAGTGAGAAGAGTGTGGAAGTCGGGTTTCTCCCCACCAAGCCTTGTTTTATCCATGATGTTGAAAAACCAGGCAAGACTTCCAAGCTCCTCTAACAACCCATGGTGAGTGTGTAAGAGAAGCCATATGAGATTCATCAGTGTGTGAAAGGCCCCCCATGCAGTTTGAAGCGTATCCCGGCACTCCCATGCATCTACATCCTTTGCACGCTCGAGTTGTGCAGATCGTATATGTGAGTTTGTCAATTGATCGTTAATACTGAGAAGTAGAAACTGAGTCAACTGTTCAGGGCTGAGTGTGAGTTGCTCCTGACAGAACTCATCATGTAATGCAAGGTTTCCTTCAATATCAATTTCCTCTGTAGTAGAGACACAAAGGGGAAAATTTTTGGTTTTCTGAAGGGGACAAGGCCACCGAGGTTTGTGTTGAAGTACAGGATCGTTAGACAGGTATGAAAGATCATCACAATGCTGAATAAGGATATCGACAACATGAACAAGAAGTTGGTGACCTAGCGCTTCACATTGCTCTTTTGAAGGTGTCATATCTCAGTGGTGAAGACCTTTCACTGCAAGGAAACGCTCTTGAAAGGTCTTTATGCACAGATCATTGAAATTGGTGTTAACAAGCTCAATCCATATAGCAAATGTTCCAGAGGTTACCTTGGCTGGTCCATCTTCATGTTGTTCGATGTGGATAGATGTCTCCATGTTGATATTGTCATAGTTGCACATTCCAGGATGTTGTCGAGCAGAATCTTGAGCAAGCTGTACAGATAGATCACCCAAATGATGAACAATCCACCAGACAGATTTGTATAACATTAATAGTCTGCAATGATGTGCTGCATTGATCACTTGCTTGGATGCACCATTTGCCCAAAGAAAAAGTCCGAAAAGCTGCAGTTGTATGTGGAGCGTTGATATAACACTTGGTGGATCATGATGTTACAGACCTATATAGAATTAAGACATTGTGAACTTTGTACAGAAATCGACTTACCACCCTTGAATCTCGTACTGTATGGCCACTCTCACATGCTAGCTGAAGGATCTTGAAGAGTTCTGGTGCATCATTGGAGTGATCAACAACTTTAAACTCCTTGATGTATGCTGGCATGATTGCCTTTGTTCCCAATAACTTGTATACCCTATCCAGCTTCTTGACCTCTTTCTGAATGTGCTCGTGAACTATCTGTCATGCATATGGTGCCATTCATGCCTCAAGATGTTCCTTTGCCTTCTCATGTGTCATGAGCTTGTCGAAAAGCTCATCTAACTTTTTATGCTTAAACAGGTGATTCCGGTAAGCATGAATGCTGTCGGTAGTATTCTTGGTATCGAGAATGTATAATAGAAGGTTAACTGGTGAGATCTTTGTTGATGCCAGGTCCTCAAGCACAGATATGATCTTCTCCTGATGCGATGGCCTACACTTATGAAGATTACAGTGTTCTGATTCAAAGCAGTCCCACAGAGTCAAGTGAAAGTCAACAAATTGTATTGGATGCGTATCTGAAACATGCAATGATGAAAATGAGCTCAAGTCCTTAAAGCTGGAGGACGAGCTGGGTTGTATTTCTGATACAAAGACAAATTCTGTGTCTAGAGGGGATAGAGGGGATAGAGGGGACAGAGGTGTAGAGGGAGATGCATTGATGGACACAAAAGGACTTTGCAATGAGATGGAGCGGCCGGACAAGGGAGAAAAGCTCGACTGTGAAGAATTCAAAGCCTCGGAAGTAAACAAGAGCTCAGATGACAACAGTGAAGGAGGAACAAGAGATAACGAATCTGAAGCTCTATATGAGCTATCCGAGATGGATTGTGAATGCGAAGGAAAAGAAGTAGCTCGAGGACGTGGCTGGGTCTGTTCTTGAAGCCTAAGGACTGACACAGGCAATTTGGATGCTCGGAATGTAAATGTGGATGTATTTGGTGCTTTGAGTTCACTACCAAAGGCTACAGTAGTGTTTTGAAAGGCAGAAGTGAGAGATGCGGGGCTCTCCAATGCAGAAGAGCTTAGACGGAATTTTTGGCTTGCCCACGGTTGGTTTTTCTGCGATTTTCGTGGCTTTTTGAGACTGTTCAGGTTTTGTGATGATCCAGACAATGACAACAACATTTTGGGGCAGGAAGAGCGCACTGTAAAGACAGCACATCGTTGTAGTGAGCAAAATGTATATATGTACCTAATTTCCCAGACGCCAAAAATAATTCCTATACATGGCTATTGTTTACCTGCCAAACATTTTACCAAAGTCACCAGACTCTCTAACGAGAGTCACCTCATCAACCATCTCTTAGAGAGTCAGTGACCAGACTAGATCAACAGGTAGCACAGAACATCATATCCAGTCCTATCAGCCTTGATGAGTCACTCCTTGTGGATCTGCTTTTCACATCTTATGCAGACACCCAGTCTGATTCCGATCCAGGCTGTTCTGATATCTCATTAGTGTCACTGAATAAGTTATCATTTTTTCAACTTCATATCTTTCAGTATCTTTCCCTTTCCACTTCTTTTCCAATGTCTTTCTCTTTCCGAGTTGTTTCCAGCATCCTTCCACCATTTCTGGAGTCCTTCCACATTTTTCCAGAATCATTCCGCATTTTCCAGAGTCATTCTGCATTTTCTGGAGTCCTTCCACTTTTCACTTCCGGTTTCACTTCCTTCTTCCCCTTCAACACTTTCCTTCATCATCTAGTATTTCCCTACCCATTCCGATGCTCTGATCCCGATTCCTGCAGTCTCAGTCTGAGGCCATTCCAACCTGATACCTTCAGCCCTTTGAGGCCACATCAGTTTCCACTTCATTCCACTCCATTCCAATTCTATTTCCACTCAGTCTGATCTGATTCCACTAGACCTGATCTGATTCCACTGGGCCTGACCCGAGTCTGATCTCACTACAGGCTCTGACTCGGACCCACTCTAGACAGTTAGTGGTTGACCTTGTAATGTTCCTCGAGGGCTCGGGACTAAAGAGAAGGTACTGTTACGTGCCATGCCAATCCCTTGTAACCTCCGAGTTTTCTGAGTTTCCGTTTCAGGATTACCTCAGTCCAGTCCAGATCCAATCGGATCCAACTCTGGTCTGATCAGCATCTATTTCGGACCACTTGGGACCATCAGGGGATGTCTCTGGAACATCTTTTATCAATTCTATTACTTACCCTTGTCATCTGATACTGCTTACTGATATTACTACCCTGTGTATGTCTTCTATTGTTCCATAGTTACTCCACATAGGCCCCATGATCCTTATGTAAGCCTCTGGAGTTATTCCAGTAGTAGTATAAATAGTTCTGTAGTAGTCAGACTTGAAATCGTCTTGTGTGCTGTGCTTCCAGTCCTTCCCTGAGGCCCCTAAGGTCTGAGGCCTATTCCGAGGCTCCGGATTAGTCATCTGGACCGGAGTTCAGGCACCCAATGTGCGGAAGCACATCACTTATATATAGTGTTTACAGATGTGCCATCCAGTTCCTTGCATGGCACCTAACACCATCAATCATAGTACAGTAGTAAGACACATACACGTGATGGCTTGCCTATAAAGGATATTAGGGGTAGGGAGGTTACAGCCTTAGAATGAATCACAGGGATTCATAAAATGAGAGGCAGCAGAGTCAAGATAGAGGCATTGGGAACATGATGAGCTTCACAGTGCACTCATATATTATTCTGTTTCAATTTCATAGACTTAATTGTGAATTTCAGCCTACTCTCCCAAACATCAAAGTGTGTTGTCTCACTTCTGCTCGCTTTATATTGTCCTCAGCCCAAAACTGAGTTTCAGGCAGCAATTTTTAGTGTATTTTAGAGCCAAAATATTGTATCTATCATTTTGAGTCAATACATCCTGTGCCTACAACTGCCTCTAGCTACATGTTTTTAAGAAAATCACATCTCAAGATTATATAATCAGGTGATGCCCAGAGAAAAGTGCCTAGATTACCATATAGTTTTGTAGTTACAAACTAAAACAATATAAATTTGTCTGATTTAACAATAGATCATCTATTTTGAATACATTTCCATCAAATACAGAGAATGCAATGATAATTAATTCTACAGGAAATATACAGAAAACAATGGCAATAATTGCCTAATCAGGAATGCTGCTCCTGGTCCTGCTACCACTCCCAGACCTCCTGCACTCGGAGTCCTGCCCCTGCTACCACTGGTCCCCCAGTTGCTTCCAAGGCTTGCAATGTCACTAAAGACATTCAGTTGTCAGGCTGCTAAAAGATTCTAACTGAGTAATAGTATGTGCAGCCATCCAAACTTACCTCCAAAGACTTCCCAGTCCAACAGCAACCATCACAGCATCAGAATAGGATGGAACATGTCACAGTAGCAAAGCAAAGCCATCTGAATAGTGAAGGAGGCTGGAAAACCTGACGAGCATGGAAAGACATGGAAGTCAAGGGCAAGAATGGGTGTGGGAATAATGGGAATAATTCCCCACTTTTCATACATGCACAAATCACATTGATGAATTGACAGCCCAATGCACTCCATAACTTGATCATAATGCATGGATTTGATTCATCTGTTCAGCTCATTGAATAATTTAACAAAGACATGAGGAATCCAATCATTCAAATCAACATGAGATCATCACTTCATTCACATCATGGATCAAAATGGTCACAGGAAAAACCAGGAAAATCTATGTTGACGGATTTAATCTATGGTAAAATTTTATAATCTACATTTTTGTAGTTGCAAACTAAAAAAATCTAGATTTGTCGGATTTAATGACAGATCATCTATTTTGAATACATTTCCTTAATTTTCCATCGAATACAGAGAATGCAATGATAATTAATTCTACAGGAAATATACAGAAAACGATGACAGTAATTGCCTAGTCAGGAATGCTGCTCCTGCTCTATCACTCCCAGACCTCCTGCACTCAGAGTCCTGCCCCTGCTACCACTGGTCCCCCAGTTGCTTCCAAGGCTCGCAGCGTCACTAAAGACATTGTCAGGCTGCTAAAAGATTCTAACTGAGAAATAGTATGTGCAGCCATCCAAACTTACCTCCAAAGACTTCCCAGTCCAATGGCAACCATCACAGCATCAGAATAGGATGGAACATGTCACAGTGGCAAGGCAAAGCCATCTGAATAGTGAAGGAGGCTGGAAACCTGATGAGCATGGGAGGACATGGAAGTCAAGGGCAAGAATGGGTGTGGGAATAATGGGAATAATTCCCCACTTTTCATACATGCACAAATCACATTGATGAATTGACAGCCCAATGCACTCCGTAACTTGATCATAATGCATGGATTTGATTTATCCATTCAGCTCATTGAATAATTTAACAAAGACATGAGGAATCCAATCACTCAAATCAACATGAGATCATCACTTTGTTGAAGTTTGTTTAACAAGTTCATGTCATGGATCAAAATGGTCATGGGAAAAAACCAGGAAAACCTATTCTAAATAATGTCGATGGATTTAATCTATGGTAAATTTTCATAATCTAGGCACTTTTCTCTGGGGGTCACATAAGTGACAGACTCATACACATCACCTAACAAAAACTGTTGTGATTGTGTATTGTCTGTTTTCAAGAGACTGTAAATTAATGTAAATAACCTAACTTATTAACGAGTGCTCCAGAGCAAAAGAAACTCTATTACCTAGTGAGTGAATACACTTATTACAACAAGAAGAAAAAATGACAAACTACTCCAGAGCAAAAGAAAGCAACTGGAGAGATAATGTGTGACAAGTTGTGTGACTAGACTTTCAAGCTCATGAGGAAGCGACGTCTTAGGACAAGTTAGCAGAGTATATACAGTTGCGGACAATCAAAGCCCGCAAATTTATTTTTAGGCTATCTAGGCTACGTAGAGAAAATCTAATGTCAGATTCGAACTTGGCGAGCTGAAATACGCCAGAAAACGATTTCTTTGGATTTTTCCTGCCATTTCTTCAAAACGCGAAATTTTTGGGGTCAATTGACAAAAAATTTACAGTAGCTACATGGGTACCGATCCCTGTGAGACAGTCTCCAATGCTGCGAGAGCAGTTTCTGAGATTGAGCGATGTTGACGGCACTTCCAAACAGCCCATAACAATGCCTTACCATTCAACCCCTTTCGGTACGCATCCATGAATCGCCATGTG
>QLOY01016539.1:0-18229 GCA_003313965.1 Megacollybia marginata
GCAAATGATGCAGAGGTGAACACCCAGAGTGGACATTATGGCACAGCACTGCAGGCAGCATCTGCTCAAGGTCATGAGTCAATAGTGCAGATCCTGCTAGTAAGGAATGCAGAGATGAACACCCAGAGTGGATTTTATAGCACAGCATTACAGGCAGCATCCATGAGTCAATAGTGCAGCATAAGACCCCTCAAATTGCCTAGTAAGCCATACCACATACTCAGCTAACTCTCACTCATGGACTTCAATAGATCACAATCACAATTACTCTGCTTATCCAACCTATAACATGTACTAAAATAGGCCATGTTAAAATGCCAAACCTTTGAATTATCTAAGCCTGTTATTTCATCCTAATCCATATCCTACCTGGAGTAAGCATATCTCACTACTCATAAATGAGACCAAATTTTATCTGTCCCTTTAGTCTCTGGAGACTCTGTGGAGGCTTTGAATTCTCAGGCTGTACATCCTCTGCAAGACTAAGCTCTGAGCACTTTGGAGAAGATGGATCAAGAAGAATGATGCTTCATTGTATGCAAATTGGAGGAAATCAATTCATTGACATCAAGGTAGAACTGTGTTCTCCTGACCTGCTGTCCTAAACAAATTCTTGGACCAGCATTGAAAGGTAAGAAGATGAATGGATTTGGAGTCAGATGTTCTCTAAATCTGTTGTCAATGAAGTGATCAGGATTAAATTTTGCAGCTGGACTCTATATGAGAAGAATCCATCTAGATTACAGTATACTCACCATCTGGATCCCAAAGCTCAGTTCTACAGTGCATCTGCAATATGCTGTACAGCACTATAATAGAACATAAACTTACTTGCTCCTCTATCCTCAGAAATGACTCTTAAGTAGGAAGAAGAAACATGCACAATTCAAAAATGCAAGATGACAGGTATTTGAAGTGGAAGAACATAGATGAGAGAAGTCCAATTCTCTGGCTACATGGCCATCATATGTACCTACTTGACCTACAATTTGCACAATTTAATTACAGGTGTAAGCATGCCACCTACCACAACATCATAATGGAGGCATTATACAATAGCACATGATACCTACATGAGTATATAAGTCAGACAAGGGACATTTAGAGCACCTCTTCCCATCTACAAGTACTAGTACTTTTGTCAATCAATATATGCAAGATGTATTCAACATCCCCCTATCCATCAATAATCCAATTCAACAATTTCTACCATCTGACAATTCAAATCATCCAAAATTCAATTATTATATCACTCAAAACAACTTCAAAATTCATCTCACTAGTATATACAACAGATTCCATCATCTTTCAACTACCCAATCTCAAATATTGCTAACCAAAACTGAGGAATAGAAGTATCCACCCCACTTGATTGTTGTGATGCACCTTGAGCAAGCCTTGGCCAACCTCTTGACAATGTGGGATAGCCTGGTGAAAGGCCAGTATGGATATTCTGAAATTGAAAGGCTTTTATATATCAGGAATGTGCAGACTGGAGGGCACTTCCGCAAGACTATTGGTAACGCGCCTCTATGTCTGATGTGCCCTTTATTTGAAGTCCGACGAACTCCGAGAACTGGGGTTCATACAGACATGGACTTGTTGGTTAGACTTAGGGTTCGGTCCAGAACTTTGTCGGAGTAACTAACAGAGGTCCAGCCTAGTACCTTGTTAAGTCCGGGAAAGGTTTGGGTCTGGAGAACAGGGGAAGGTGAGCAGAGCAAAGACTTTCAAGAAGAGGATTTAGATAGATAGATTTTCTGCCTAAGGTACAGCGGATTTGAGTTGTAGCTTAAATACTACTGGACCGGAGTTGTAAGGAGTACACAGGGTAAAGGAGTCTAAGCGAGAAAACAAAAGTATTTACAAGTGGAGGTAATCAGAGTTAAGGGAATATATACAAGAAGGTCATGGGTTCAAGAAACATGTATAGAATGTAGTTCGGTGATGACTTCGGTGTCTGGAGTTTGGTGGAGCGCCGGGCTGTGATCCAGAGGTCCGGAACAGAACCGGAGTAGATCAGAGTAAAGGGGAAACACTCAGAAGACTTCATAGTGGAAAACCCCTTGAGATTCACGCAAGGCCATAAGGCTGTGACTTGGAATTGGAGTATTGGCATAGCGTGTAACATTATATTTAGCTATATACATATTTTTTGACTTGGCTAAATTGTGATGTACATTATATAATTACTTACCCTTTTGGATCCAACTTTCACCAAGTGCATACACAATTGAGCCAGAGCAAGCCCAATCAAAGAAGTTTATCACTGAATTGAGTTTTTGACTAATTTCCACAGCACATCTACCTTCCCAATTTGAATTTAAGTTTGAATACTTGTTTTATCACTACAAACTAGAGCAACCAGAGCCAAATCCTACCTAGGAACACCTATCTCTTCAACACTGCAGCTTCTTTTCTCATGTCATGCTGTAATATAGTCTTGAATGCCTAATTTAGCTGAATATGGAAACTTGAAAGGCAGTATGGACTCATACAGACCTACAAGTAATTCTGTGGCATCTAAGTGTTAAATGAATGTTAGTATGTCCTATGCAAGGTATAGTAACTTTGAATAAAGACCAGAAAGCAATCAATGGTCTTCTATCAGTTTTAGACTGAGGATAGTCAAAAGATTTTAGTTTGGGGGAGATGGTATGACCAATTTCTTTCATTACTCTACATAGGTTGCAGTCTTAGATATCTAAGTTCTTGCTATAACTAATGCATAAGTTAAAGCTATGTGCTAGAGGATCTAGAAAGTAGGATCAATCACCTGAGATATGAATTGGTTGGCACTATGAGGTATTGATAGGACTTTTTACTTAGTAGAAAACAGCGGGTATTGTTCAAGTCTTCAAGAGAACTAAAATCTGACTATGACAGTGTTAGGTGACACAAAAAACAATAAAATGACTTAAGACATGCCAGGGAAGGGAAGAAAGAGTATTGACTCAATTTGGAAAGTATCTAGGAGTAAAGTGGAGCTAGCACCAGGATTCAGGACTAGGTTGATCAGCTCAGCACCACTATCTAGAACTCAAGGATTGTGGATCAAATATGTTGGAGTCACGATGACCTTAGGATCAATCTCTTTGTCAGATGATCAAGGGTCTGGAAAGGTCTACCCAGTCATATCTAGGAGTATTAGAAAGCTGGATAGAACAAAAGAAGGAAGATCATGATCAAGGGACTATTGGTAGAAGTCATCAACAGTCAAGAACATTTGGATAAGCCTCCTATGAGCTTAAGAAGAAAGCTTGGAAAGTGTTTCATCTATTCTAGTACTTACTTGGCATACCTAGTAGTTTGCTACCTATTGTACTTTGGGTTCTGTATTCAGAAATTTAGTGTTATCAGTGCTTGGTCCTCCATGTGATTTGAGACTTGATTTGAGAAATCATCTTGACTTGGTTGACCTTTGTGTGATTGTCTGTTTGTGAATTCATGTGATATATGAAAGGATCCCCTGTAGAGATTTTGGACCTTGCTGACTTTACCCTGATCCTAACCTGAACCCTTGACTCAGTCTGATGAATCCTAGTGTGGGGGAGAAAACTTTCTCCTCTGTATTGGTATGTATCAAAGTTCAAGGGCCAGAGGCTCGTATGTATTTGGTGTATTTCAACCTGCTGCAGGTGCTGAAAATTTTGTATAATACATATAATACATGTATAAAACTATGGTATTTAAATACACATCATGGTATCAAACTATCAGATAGCCATCATTGTGGCTCATTTGGGTGCTTGAGAGGTACAATTGCCATGAATTCCATTGGAATGCTGAGAGAGGATATGGGGTCAGAGAACTTCTCTGAGTTTTGTATGAGTTTAATACCATTGATCAGGACCACTGTGTATGTATCAAACTCTGGAGTTTGATCCCACCAGTGATGACCAACCCAGTTTCCCCAAATTATATGGACAAGCGCCTAGACAACAATAGATGCCCATCTGATCATCAAGAAACAGTTAGTCATTTCATGTGACCTTTCTCCCTTGCTCTCAACCCTCATGTCCATAAATACCATTGTAATTCAATATTCAATTAAATTCCAAAAATATATATTTTGAGTTTAATGGACTATGCTATCATGTGGTTAGGAGCAAGAGCAAAAACGACATGTGATGATGACAGCTTTGTGAACATGCCAGTGCCTAAATCACAGGCACATGTCAAAGATGGGGTCCAGCTGCTTAAGCAATGTACTTCTTTGGCCTTGTTTGCTAAATCACAAGAACACATGCAATAGATGGGGTCCATATGCTTAAGCAACAAACTTCTTTGGTCTTGTTTGGTCCAGTCAGCAAAGTCGGGGCCAGAAAGGGTAAGAGGAATGTGATGAAGGGTAACCTTGCTTTCTCAGCAAGGTAATGTTCCCAGCCTCTATCATACACCCTTGGTGTCTAAACACACTACTGGTCTTCAGAAAACACTTCTTGGAGTTTTCTAAAATATTGCAAAAGACCTCATTTTGCCTTAGAAACCTCATAAAGTGTTCCTTCCAACCTCACAAACTCAGAATATCAAAGTGGTAGTTGTGTATATTGGGATTGTCCTATAGGTCTGCAGTGCTCTGTGTGGATTATAGACTTTTCTAGATATATTGGTCTCACCCTGTACAGACATACATTCCTCATCACTAAATCCATCATTGATGTCTGAGTGTCAGTGGTAATAACACCTATTGCTCATTCAGTGATTCCATTGGCTTGTGATGTGTATGGTGTGGTAGGCTTGAGCTTTATACCATGCTCAATGCAATACCATGCTCAATGCAATAACTCTTCCAGATAACTCTTCCAGAGGTTTGAAGACACATATTCATTTTCAATTTGAAGATGATATTTTGCAGCTTTTTTGTGACTTGTATGTCCACCTAAAAGTGGCATCACACAGACATGTAATGGACACAAGGTTTGAAGAGAGTTCAGGAGTGTGTAGGGCATTGTTAAATTCAAAGTTGATTTTCTCTCTATCAATGTCAAAGGTTTTAGTAACCTTCCCTTTTCTGTCTATAGAGAATTTCCCTCCCTCCTTTGCTGACTCCCCTTGTCTGTCTGACAGCTCAATATAATTGTCAAAATCAGATTTATTGTGGAAGCAGTAGTGAGTGGCTCCAGAGTCTAGGAACATTCTACTCCTCCTTCTCTTCATTAATGTGAAGGTTTTGGTGACATTCGCAGATGCAACACTTGAATCCGTGTTACCTCCACTGCTCCCCTCTTTTCAATTCCACCACTTGGGAAACTTTCCTTCCTTCCTACCACCCTTCCAAAAACAATCATCCTTGACCAATTGAAGCATGTCAGCTGCACTTTGGTGGCTGCAGCCCTGGACATTAGGGAGGTGGATTGCATCAATGCTGGGAGTAAAGGAGAATTGATAGTTTGAGTCCCATTCATCTTGTCTAGACACCACGTGAGGCCCAAAAAAAGACAGGTGAAAAAGGGTTTGTGATTTGTGTTGAGAAACAATTTGTTTTTCATTTGAATAAGTAATCAGAATCCCATTGGGATTCATTATCTTTTTCTCTTGAAATTGCTAACTCATGAAAGGAAAGATTTTACAAATGAAAAAGAGATCGGGGACAAAGGGGTTTTGCCTTTTTCAGCTGAAAAAGCTTTCCTTTTGTGAGTTAGGAATTCCGAGTGAAAAAGATAATGAATCCTGATGGGATTCCGATTACTTTTTCAAAAGAAAAACAATTTATTTCCCAATACAGTTTGTGAGACCTTTTTCTCCCGTTTTTTTTTTGTGCCTCACATGGTGAGAGTGGCTTTCCATGTGGTGATGAGTACCTCTGCTTGTGCAATGATCCCAAGACCATCTGCATTGACAACATTTAACATGATGCTGCTCTTGATGAACACATCATGCTGAATCCATTCCTCAAGGTAAGGTCTGGTAGAGCTTCAGGGAGTCATAGGTTCAGTGTTAAGTGCATTGTTGAGGTCAGATAGATTCATTGCTGTTGAAGTGTATCCATATGTTTTGAATTTATTCTCTTTATGTTAACTGTTTCCTTTATTGACTTACTACAATGTCACCTGACCCTCAGTCATTTCCTTATTCACAGAGACTGAGGTATGCAATTTCTATTATCTAACACGACACATTACTACTAGTACTGATTGGATTGTCTGTTAGACAACAATTGCATTTACTGCTGTGTAAGTATCAGCAGGACAAGGTATTGTGCGTAGCTGTTAAGATCTTTGCCTGTTATAGTCATTTTGAGCAAGGTCTTGAAAGAACTACAGTTCTTTCCATTGAACCTCTGGTCCTAGACCTGACACACTGTCAAACTCCAAAAATAGCCAGCATAGACAGATTTCAATTTTAGATCTCACTTATCTTGTAATTCTAACACTTTGTTACAGTTGAATAGTAATTAGATGGTACATAATACACTCTCAGTGTAACTCTATGCCTGCAAATGCTCAATTTGAGTCTGAAAACAACAACAACAACAAATACACCAACCATCACCATCAGTGAGGGTGGGTGGTCGTTTGGTTGTCGTTCCACCTGAATTTCAGCCTTGGACACTCTCATTCCGCATTAGTTAACTGTCCGGTACCATCAGCATGCCTGACAAGGATTTGTCATTGACCACGGTGTGTCTTCCACCATACAAATCACCACCATGAACAACCAACACCAACAAACCTCTTTCTCGGGCATGCCGCTCAGCTTGAGGTCTCCATATTTTCCCCAACAACTGTCGCAGCAAACTACCGGCACCCTTTGAATCCAACACTCAGTGTGCTCATTTCCAACTGGCAAGGAAGACGATGTTGTTGTCACCCACTGCATCTCCTCCTACAGATTTGTCTCACCCTGGCCAAGTAAGTTTTGCTAGGTCACAACAGGGTCTACAGATTTGAAGGTACATCTTCTACACTATTGCCACGTCACACCGGCATTCTGGATCTTTCGGCCGCTTCACAACACGTGTTCCTTCCAAGCGCTGCCTCTTTCCGTACTCCCTTCCACCTGCCAAACGATGTCGCCCTCTGGATTGGTTTGGAGTACAGCGCTCTTAACGTGTTCACCATTAGTTGTCAACTCTGCACAGTTCTCTTCATCCAGCAATCGTTTCCATCTTTAATGCTTTAGAGGGTAGCTTTTGCCGCTTCAGATTTCTCTTCTATCAAAGCTTGTAATGGAACTTGGACATCAGTAGTACTTGTTCTTAGCATTTGTATAACTACATAAGCTACGTCGGGGTCTCTGTACCTTTGCTCTTTGCAAGTGCCGGCATGAGTACCAATAGAAACATAGAAACAAACATGCACATGACAAACACATGCTTGACCCATGTAGCATTCAATGGATATCCTGCACTATCAGCTGACATTTGGAGAGAAATAGAGACCTACTACAATGTGGGTAACAAGCAATGCATAGGGAAGCGTTGGCCATCAGTGCGGGTCTCGTTTTCGAGGAACCTTGCAAGGCTGTGGATGGTAAGGGAGCGGTTGTTCATCTTTGTGAAGCTGTGGAGGAAGTGAGAGGAACGTGAGAGGAACGTGAGACAGAAAAATACCAGTACAAGGCCAGTCCCATCTAAGTGATTGAGGACTGCGCATGAGAACAAATGCAGCAGGTTAAGAGAGCAGTATACAATTCCATTATAGCCCTTTCAAATACACAACCTAGCAAGTATCAGCCTGCGAATCAACGAGACAAAGCCATTACCTAGTATTCTACTTTCTCTTTGCCTGATTATGCTTCCCACTCCACTTCAAGTTCTTCGTCTCCTTCTCTTCAGCAGTAGGATATGCACCCCCGACTCTCATCCGCCCATGCCTAAGCATTCAGTAATGACAGGTGAGGCAGCTGAACGATATTTATGTTCCTCCGCTGCCTGAAGTGATAGATATGAGACCGCATCCCGCTTGACCACCCCCTCTGGGCTGCTGCTGAGGATGTCATTGTCCTTGAATACGGAACGAACCGTGTTCACGCGAAAAGTCTGCAGCAGAGGCCTTACCACCTACTACTTTCATATTACGCAGTTGGGCGGGTTGCCAGATGTCTAGATATACGTTGGCCTAACATTAGACCCTAGAGCTAGAAACGAGAAAATACCTCACAAACGAAGATGAATATTGAACACCCGTATTCGGATGGTTAAACAGAGGTATACTCCAAACTTCGGCCATGTTGGATTTTGCGCATTGCAAAGTTGCAATCGAAACACAACTATCCACAATCCTAGTTAGTCGCCCTCACTCGGAGGGGGACGAGTGCACCTTGTTAGCCTTTTGCGATTTAAGCACGTTGAATACTTTCTGGGCTTCTTGTTTTGTGGGTTCTGCCATCGAGGGTGATGGTGGTTTGTGTTTGTTTCGACCAAATAAACAATGCGCGCTTACTCCACTCGCTTCAATCATGCCAAACGCTGCGTCGGCTCTGATCCAATGAGAGCCTTAGAATACCATCCGGTGGGACCCTCTCTGTCACGGTTCCGGTTCCAGTTTGATCCTTCTGGCCTTTAGTCTTTGCGTCGTATACTTATACTTAACCTCTAGGCTCTCGCTGTGTTTTGGTTTCGGCGTTTTTAGATTACGGTCTGCTCTACGTTTGGATTGGATTCTCCGCCTCGAGCGGCCGATTGTGCATGCTCCCAGAGCCGACGCAAACTGAGACGCAATATTTCTCCGTCGATCTGCGCTGTGGATTCTCTGCTAGCTTTCCTATTTCCTAGACACTTCCTGAGCTACCTCATGTCTCTCATTGGAAGGTCTCGAGGCAGAAGTACATGTTACTCCCCGACTTTCCTTCCTTTCTGACGAACTGAATAGTTCACACCGTACTTGATCCGAATCGACCGTGCCATACCTGCTTCTTAATACCGATCATTCAACTTCTTCACGAGAGAAGACTTTCTTCTCCTTTCTTAAATCCAGCAAACGGAAGCCCAAGTGGCCGTATACTATACTATTTGGCCCTGTCGTTAGAGCATGAATCGCGTGGCCATGCATATCAATAAAACGCGTTCATTTCGTTGGTAGAACGTTTCGGGTGATCACAGAGCGACCATACTAACTTGAATCCTAGATGTTGGAAAAGGCGTAATTACAATTACAATTACAATAATGCTCATTTATCGATCGCGAGACCCCTTCCCACCTTCCACAACGCTCCAAATTTCTTTCGCCCTTTTCAACGCTTCCTCTTCCCCGAAACCTGCAACCAGGAGAGCTTTATAAACGCAGCTCCGTCCCTGCTTTCCTAATGTCAATCCCAGACGCTGGAGAGTCGTACCACAGTGGCTTAGTAGACCATTGAGAGTGGTCGAAAACCAGTAACCGGCATTAGCGTACGGCGGGATCCATGGCCCTCCGCTTTGTTTCAGCCTCTCTTTGAGCGCTACCTGCAGCAGAATTCGTGAGCGATCATACCGACCACGAAATGGTTCATGCGACGAGCGCAGCCCGGTGACACAGATATAGTCCTCAAACTCCATACCCTTTTTGCAGATTAGCGGTTTATTAGTACCCAACCATGCATTTTGCTCATTATCGTCCATGTGCTCCATATGCGTAATGACCAACATAATCGGTACCTTCTTCTGGCAGAAAATCTCGTAAAACACCTTATAGTTTTGTTGCATCATCCCCGTAATGCGAGGTCCGCGAATAACGAAGACGAGAAGATCGACTCCCGTCGCCAGACTGCGCATCAGTGTATACAGCTGTTGGATGGCGCTTTCGTTCGAGACAGTGCCGTAGGTGGCTTCACCGAGTCCTACAGTGTCGAAAATGTGCACTTTGTTATCGTCTATCTGCCTAACGTAGCACTGGTTTTGGAAGGTGACACCGTTCGCGGAGTCAGAGACGGCGGCCAACTTGTCTTCGCGGAAGGCAAGTAAATTAACGACAGAACTTTTGCCGTGGCCTGTCTCTCCGAACAGGATGATGTTTGGCGTGCTGCAACGAGGAATTATCATTGATCCTTACAAGCTTAATCCACCACGAACCTTCGATTGCTACTCATGGTGAATGATGATCACAAAATGTTAAAGCTTGTAGGTTGATGCAGGTCAACGAGCATCTCGCCGCCATTTAAGTTAGACCATTGAGGGGTGACATCAGGTCCTGTCTTCAGCGCTTCAGAAATTCTTTTTCCTTCTGTGAATATGTTCTTATGACCATGGAAGATTCAGGTCGTCATTAGATGATCAGTAATACATCTCCTTCAATAAAAGGAAGATTCCCTGAACTGTCATAAAAGATCCATCCGCTTCCCCATGGGTCGGCTGGTAACTGCGTGTTCAGCTAGACTTCTCGCCGATCTAAAGACTTGCGATACCGTATTGACAGCGTAAGGACTGGAATGATAGCACCTTGAGGTTTCAATTTAAGATTCGATGATAGCTATTTCCGCTTGACAAGCCTTACAAATTGCGGACTATTGCGCCAATTCTAGCGCTCGGCGTCTCCGCAGGCAGGGACGCGGACCGGTAATGCGTATGTATTGCTTGGAGCAGGCAGCATCGTTTTCACGACGGTATCTTTAGTGGTTATCGATTGGATGTGATCAGTGGTGTCAGTCAAGAAACATAGGAAATTACATAAGACTCTGAACGTATTTACAGCCACGTGCCACAGTGCCACTGCTATTAGTCTTCTCCCAACTTGAATGTCGAACCTGCCTACACTACAACCAGAGTTGCGACCTGTCAGTATCGTCGTGGTATGCGGAGAGATGGGCGTTGGAAAAAGTTCTGTCATCAATCTCCTGGCACGCCACAACGTTGCACCCACATTGGCTCCTACTACCCATTCCGAGTGCTACTATCTCAAGTGGGATAAATTCACTTGCATGCTGATCGATACACCTGGCATCGATTGCAGTGAACATTCCAACTTGAATACCGTGACTACTCCGGATACAGAGGCTCTTTCTACGGTTATCAGAGAATTCAAAGCTAGGTCTGCTGTCAATCTGCTCATACTTTTCTGCATGAGAGGTTCCAGGATTACTGGATTCTCCAAATCCGTCTATGACGCATGTGCCAGCCATGGCGTTCCCATTGCGGCGGTTGTGACACACCAAGAACACGCCGAAAAGATGGACGCGTGGTGGAAAGAGAATCAGCAGGCTCTCGATCAGCGGGGAATGAAATTTATAGGGCACGCCTGTATCACTACGCTGAAGGATAGGGATGAAAGGTACCAGATTTCGAGATCTGCCGTCCGAGAATTAATTTGCAACTCGTTTAAAGTAAGTGCATCGCTTGATTTGATGCAAGACTCCGGGTGACATGCGATCCACAGGCTCCACACGGCTCTATGAGTCCTGGAGGCGCTACCTTGAGTAGACTCAAACCGAATTCAGTACCAAACACTATCATCGTCTTTGGGGAGACTGGCGCCGGGAAGAGTTCTGTCATCAATATGCTGTCGCTGTCATCCGGGACCATCACCAAGTCGCCTACCCTCGCAGATGTTTCCGGTAATGCTAAAAGTCATTCCCAGATAAACACACGTTACAGAAGGCAGATCTTCGATAAAGAAGTGGACGTGTTTAAAGCCGTTGGCCTGGGACAGGCGTCTGGAGGAACGGTACCACACCAACAGGCGATTGCGGAAGTATATCAGCTTGTACGGCAGCTGGAAAGTGGTATTCACCTCCTCATCTACGTTGTACAAGGTCCAAGGATAACCTCAGCCACTCGCCGAAATTACGAGATGTTCTATAACATCTTTTGCAGACAAAGCGTCCCGATTGTGGCGTTGATTACCCATATGGAAGATGAAAACGATCCAGAGGCGTGGTGGGCTGCGAATCGCGAGGCGTTCGATAAGGAACAGATGTTTTTTGATGCTCATGCGTGTATCACAGCATCTGAGGGGAAAGGTAATAGGCTAAGCGCGGAGTACGAAAGGTCGCGAGTTTCTCTATGTGAACTGGTCGCCTTGTACAGCAGCGGACATCCTTGGATACCCGGTGACCGAGTCTCATGGCTAGAAGACGTGTCAGTAAGGTTAGTCAACTGGCTATCGTCTGTGACACACCTGAAAGCTCGGACCATCGTTTTGGAGGATGACATTTTGAACGCGTTGTTGGTTGCTGACCCTCAGATGGACAAGACAGAAGCTAAGAAGATGGCGAACAGGATCTACCGAAAGGTACACAATGAGCTCAAAAGTACGACTGGGCAGGTAAGCTTGAATATACGACTATGCAAATCTCTGACGTAGGTAGTCGAGGGAGCGGCGTGAGTGACACCTGCGTTGACTGGTTTTGACGTCAATTGGCTGGGCGTACGGTGCAGATAGATTGCATTTTCAATGTTCAAACTATACACGAGTTTTGAACGTGACTTAAAAGTGTAAATCGGCTGCAGAATCACCCCGACACAAGCGCAGAAGAAAGTCCGGAATAAGTTCAAACATTCTACCACTCTGATTTTGCAGGTCTCCCTATAAGCGACTCAGAATTGACCAAGTTGTATCTATCGAACTCACCTTTTGACTAAAAATTGCGTCGCAGGACTTGAAAATATTTCTTTGCACTCATAAATTAAATCCTGCTGCGTGAAAACCTAGTGAAAACCTCATTTCAGCCACGCCAAGTCCTTCAACCTATCATATAGCACTGTTCATACCGCGATAGCACTGTCGCCTCGAGCCCAGGTAATTACTGAGTAATGGCTTGGAGAACTACATTACATAGCTCCTTCAACATCACTGAGTCGTTAGGCCTTCGAGACAAACCCTGTTTGGACGGTCAAGACCCTTTGATCGCTACATAATTTCTAGATAGCCTGCATATGTGCAGCTCAAGCGCAGCTCTTAATGTGGTGTCTCCTCCAAGAGGCGCCCATCGGCTTGTAATCGGGTGTCTTCAATGCTGCTACTAAGCTTCCATGTTGCCGGTATATGTTCGCCACATGACCGCGTCATGATACGTTCCATTTATAGCTTCTGAATGAATTAAACTCGAATACAGCAACGGCCAAAAACCTGATCTTTCACATTTTAAAATTATTTACAATTATCATCACAGATCAGCCTGCGATTCCAACGAAGGACCGTCGGAACCATGCGAAATCTCATAATAGAGTCAAGGGTGTGCGGGGTCCGCCTCATTGGTACCTTGAGCCAAACTCGATGCTAGCTGCTGCTGCTGCTGCCATTGTTGCACTGCAACCACTGACGAGGATTCCTTGCATCATCTCAGAAGGTCGGCCCCGTGAACGAGGCTGCCGTGACTATATGTTACTACATGACTTAAATAAGTAGCCAGGAAGTAGCCGCTTCAGGATAACAGAAAGTCGCCTTCTACATTGCTAACCCACATACTTTGATCGAACCGGACTACAATGACCAAAGTGTATGTCCTTGTAAACTTGACTGTAACTTGATTGAATTTTCGCAGTTTCACGACCATAGTGTTTGGGCAGACTGGTGCTGGAAAAAGCTCGGTGGTTAATATGCTTGCTCAAAACAGCGACACTTGTGCAGACACTGCTAGTTCAGCAAGAGGCGTCACCTTTCAATCGAAGGCGTATGATAGGACAGTCGGCGGCTTCAGGTTGAAGTTATACGACACTGCAGGACTAGGCGAAGGTGAAGCTGGGACAGTGGCTACGACTGATGTGGTCGGGAACCTCTATAGTCTCATGTGCGCGTTAAGCGATGGCATCGACCTCCTCATCTTTGTCATTCGGGGTCCACGCATCACTAGTTCCATCAGCAGGAACTATAAAATGTTCCATGATATCTTCTGCCGAAAGCAGGTTCCGGTGATTCTTGTTGTGACTGGAATGGAAGACGAGGAAGACACAAACAAATGGTGGGAGTTTAACAAAAAGGCCTTCGAAGAAGAGTTGAAGATCGACACTAACACCGGTCATGCCTGCATTACAGCGACGCGTGGCAAAGGGGACAGATACCGGAAGGAGTACGATATTTCGAAGTCTGAGGTGCAGAGAGTAATTGCCGCTTTCTGCGAATCACATCCCGAGCCCTGGATACCGCCGGACGTGGAGGGTGTGTGGTACAGGAATGTCTTGGCGGAGATGTTTGAGCAGACTTTTGTGCATTCGCCGGAGCTCTATAAAGGGATACGTTTGGCCGGAGAACAGGACAAGTCAAACGCAAAAAAATCGGCAAACAGCATTTGGAAGGAGAAGCTAGGAAAGCTAACGACACGAACCAAAGTAAGGTCCTCGTGATGTTCGTTGACACGTTGACACGTGACTGACCAGGCTCTGTCAGTGATCCGGATTGCAAGTAATGCAGTACATCGTTTATAGCATTGTAGACCTGCTTTGACACAAATCAATCATTGATCGACCCGAGGTCAAAAAGCGGAGGCGAGTCCTAACTGTATATATGCATGACTGGGTTAACTTAAGTACCGGTCAAACGCCCTCAGCAGTGTGAAGGTTCAAACGTTCATGATGAACAGTCAAGTAGGCTGGGTAGAACCAAAGTTATCAGATCGGAATTTAGTATTGATCTACAAACCTGTGAACAAGAAAGAATCTTGAATGCTAGATTATAGTAGATACGATCCATCACTGATTGATCGTTGTATCGAGTCAAATCCAAAAGAAAAGGAGTTCTAGGAATCGAGTGCGGAGAGAACATGGGTATTGAGTTTCAACTAATTGATCGCCCTCTGATACTGCACCGTGACAACAATAGATGATACTATCATGATAGTTACCTCCAATTGGTTCAATGAGGAATCAACGATTAAATGAATCGATTTGACGCTAAACAAAATGGAAGGCCATTCAAAAACGACATTCCGGACGATCTTGCTGGAAATCAGTTATGTTGAGCTATAATGCAATCCAATCGATCCGGCCAGTACTGGATCTAGTATGAATCTGGTGATCGTTAGAACATCTTCGATTATGTTTGCGAGCAGCGGCCCATGTGCCGACCGGCGAAGTACTCGTGCCTCGACAAACTTGTCAAAGTGATGCCAGAATCGGAGAGATCTCATTTTAATGCTGGCGCCACATGCACATTTAGAGGTACTAGGGGACGAGACCAGTGACGTTTCGGATGTCACTATTCACTTCTACACGCATATTACGCATGAAGTAGTAGACAAGGACAGGTCTTAGTGATGTTCGGAACCCCACTGGCACCCATTTGACCTATCGACATTGCTTCCAATCCTCAAAACGGAAGGGGGTAACCGGTGATGGGGAAACTTGCTTCTAATTTCGTGTTCCCTATGCGGTTCTGCACGAGCGAGGAATGTGTTCAAAATGAGGCCGCTTTAACTCGCTGTTCATTGGATGGTCGATTAATGACTTCCACGGCGTGCCGAATCTGCCGACTCTGTGGCAACACGGCAACGGCAAGAACCGCGGTCACGAGGCTGGGAAAAACATCGGTGTTTTTCTAACAAACAGTAAGTATATGCCTCTGCCTTCACGATGACTCACGCGGGGCATGGTATCAAAACTTATCATCCACGACGTGTCCAACTGATGCAGCTTCGACGCAATCAGACTCAAACTGAAATTCTTAAGCTTGAGCGGCACCGGAGATGTCCCAAGGATGCCCAATGATGCCTATGTCTGCGACTATCTCTGTCTCCACTGTCTGTCCGATGCCACTTCAATATTTCAATCTTAGTCTCTCCTGTCTACTTTTGTCATTATTTCAACTTGATTTCAACATTATTTGGATCGACGAAGGAATGGTTCTGACGCATTGGGCTTGAATAAGACTCTCAGAATTTGCTGGTAATACAGTATCATATCCGCCGGAACCTTGGTGACCCTAGTACAGGTTACTTGAAGCACCGCTTATATCCTTCTGCATATCCTCCCAAATGGCGTTGGCCAATTTCTTCGCTTCTTGCTTCTTTTCTTCAGCCAACTTTATCCCTTTATAAAGCAGCGGCGAATGCACAAAAGTCTGCTCAAACATCTGTGCTAAGACGCTTCTAAGCTGCGTCTCTTCAATGACGGGCGGTCTCCATGTGGTGCAATGTAACTTGCAGAACTCGGTGATAGCGTCTTCCACCGCTTTCTTTGACCGATCATAGATAGGTTTGTCTCCGTTATTTTTACCAAGTTTCGCTGTGATGCAGGCCTGACCTTTGAAAAAAAGGTTCTGCCGCCGGAGGACCTCTTCGTTCCTCCTCCACCATTCCTTCGATTCCTCCTCGGACTTGTCTTCCATTCCCGTCACTAGAAGAAGTACAGGAACCTTCCCTCCACAAAAGATATCGTGAACTATTTTGTAGTATGTTCTAGCGGAATTCAAGTCGTCGATGTTGTTGCCGCTTGCGCGAACGACAAAGATGAGAAAGCTAATGCCCCTGTTATAGATAAGGGTATAGAGCATCCCTGCTGCTCTAGCCGTGTTACACGGTGAAATTCCGCCTAGTCCTGCAGTGTCATATAGCGTGATGCTGGTGTCTTTGATTTTCATGTCGTAGCCTTGCGATCGCTCAGTGGCGACGTGCGCTGAACTAGAAACATCTGCCTTATCGCGGTCGGGACAATGGTCGGGGAGAAGCATATTGATCACCGAACTCTTCCCGACTCCAGTCTTCCCGAACAGTATGGCTGTGAGACTAAGGAGCTTCATCAAAGTTGTACAATCGAGTTCGGAAAGACATACCCTGAAGATTCGGTGCATTTGTTATGAGCAGTGTTGTTCATACTAGCGAGCAAAAGATATACTGTATGTTTGGGTTCCGGGCAGGGACAACTTTCCGTCCCTGCAGCGTTCTGATTATTTAACTCGGATTGCAATGTGGACAACCGTCCGACAACAGCACACCAACAGCAGAAAGTATTTAGTTGTTCGACACGAAGCGTCAATGAGGCTGACCCCTCACACCCTGACGTTACGGGCAGGTCGACCAGTCACAACTGGACTTACAACATGCACCTTCAATGTGAAGAACCTGTAGAGCGTTAAAAATAGATGTCAGATATAGATTTTTGAACTCGAATCGCAAAGCCTGTTGGGGCAGTAGGATGAGCAGACTCTGTATGGTTCGTGTAGAGGTACAGTGTACCTCGAAATAAATGAGGGCAGTATTGTTCTTTCCACGTAAGGATTGACTCGAGAGAACGCCCGAACAGCGTGAACCAGTTCCGACTCGTTGCACCCATTATTTCCCACCCCTCTTCATCATGGTATGACGCACCAGACAACAGCCCTTTCTCCGACGACATCCACAAAACATCGCAGAACATTAGGAGAGGAAAGGGTTCTGTCCTTCCGGACGTGAAAGTGCCGAATATTGACCGAATATGTTGATTTTTGACACACCAGTTTATGTTCAGAACATAAATGGTTGTTTTGATAGTGGACTCTGGAGAATGTCTCGACTAGGGTCACCTTTATCGGCTGTGGAGTCTGGACCTGTGGTGAGGATGGTGACAGCAAAGCTGAGAGATCGAAAATCCGGCGTCTGAGAGGCTTTGACTGTCTGGTATGGCAGATATTCAAGTCGCTGAGGACGTAGATGCGAAGCTATCGTTCCATCCCGGTACTTAGTACTTACTGAATAATACTGATGAAAAAGACGTCGTACTTCCGAGGTTCGGTGCTTTGCCTGTATACGACAGGGCTATCAGCACACCACTGGTAGCTCACCCGTATCTGATACAGCGACGCGGTTGAAAGCAAATGATCCACGTCCAGAAAGAATGAGGCGAGATAATTCTGGATATATTTCAGGAGGTAGATGAGCACAAAGATGGAAAAAAGAAAACGTTACCATCCGATGACTCGGAGATTCAGGCTAACTGAGTACAGTTTCGCGCAACTTTCTTCCATTGAACTGAGGTATTAGCAGTTGCAGGAAAGAATGGTTCGCTAATCAAGCTAAACGGCTTCCTTGTGTTAGAGGTAGATGCAGAGGACCCTTGGAGGACCCTTGACAAACAATTATACGCAACGCAGATGCATGCAAACCAGTATTGCCATCCCAGTATCACCAGCTCAGTCCGAGCAGTAACCGGTAACCGAGTAAGCGCCATACTTGCTACTAGTAGCAAACGGCAACAAACAAACACGCTCTCCCTTCATTAGTGTAATGCTAATAACCTCCCAGTTACTAACCTCAGTTACTAACCCCGGTTATTAACCGGTTATTAACCAGTTAGTAACATGGGGCTCCAGACAGCAGGTTAATAATTGTGAATAACTCTAGATAGCCTCAAATTCGTTCCTGTGACCTTTCCTCATGCTGAAAATGTATTTGACGCAACAGA
>QLOY01016550.1:0-12863 GCA_003313965.1 Megacollybia marginata
CAGAGTAGAAGGATGGTCCTCCCCCAGAGCTGTCTTTCTTATCTCCATTACCTTAAAGTGCAGCAACTCTGCTTCTGACCATCTGCCTTGATTCCAGCATGTTGATGCCAAATTATTCATGCTAATCAGAGTAGAAGGATGGTCCTTTCCCAGTACTGCTATGCTCTTTTCCATCACCTTAGACTGCAGCAGCTCTGCTTCCAACCACCTGCCTTGGTTGATGCCAAATTATCCATGCTGGTCAGAGTGCGAGGATGGTCCTTCCCCAGTACTGCTATGCTCTTCTCTATCACTTTGGACTGCAGCAGCTCTGCTTCTGACCACCTGCCTTGATTCCGATATGTTGATGCCAAATTATTCATGCTCATCAGAGTAGAAGGATGGTCCTCTCCCAGAGCTGCCTTGCTCTTCTCCATCACCTTAGACTGCAGTTGCTCTGCTTCTGACCACCTGCCTTGGTTCCGATATGTTGATGCCAAATTATCCATGCTGATCAGAGTGTGAGGATGGTCCTCCCCCAGAACTGCCTTGCTCTTCTCCATCACCTTAGATTGTAGTTGTTCTGCTTCTGACCACCTGCCTTGGTTTTGACATGCTGATGCCAAATTGTCCATGCTAATCAGAGTATGAGGATGGTCCTCTCCTAGAACTGCCTTTCTCTTCTCCATTACCTTACAGTGTAGCTGCTCTGCTTCTAGCCACCTGCCTTGGTTCCAATATGTTGATCCCAAATTATCCATACTGATCAGAGTGTGAGGATGGTCCTTTCCCAGCACTGTCTTCCTCTTCTTTGTCACCTTAGACTGCAGCTGCTCTGCTTCTGACCATCTGCCTTGGTGCTGATATGTTGATGCCAGATTATTCATACTCATCAGAGTATCAGGATGGTCCTCACCCAGAATTGCCTTTCTCTTCTCTAGCACCTTAGAGTGCAGCTGCTCTGCTTCTGACCATCTGCCTTGGTTCCAATATGTTGATGCCAAATTGTTCATGCTAATCAGAGTGCTAGGATGATCCTCTCCACAAAATTTCTTGGTGTACTCAAGCACTTCAATATCTAATTCCTCCCCATTTGTCCACCATCCCCTCTCACTATATACTCGGGAAATTTTGATTCTAAGCTCAAAAGTCAAGACATCAGTGTTGGGTTGATGCCCAAGCCATGCTTTGATATGTGGTGCACAAGCTTTTTGCATCAAATATTCATTACTTCCCTCTTTGTCTCTAACTGCCAAACCCAGCATATAACCAGACACATGCTTTATTTTCAAACTCCTCTGCTAGCAGTCATATTGTGCCCATGACTGCACCAATGGATGGAGTGAAAAATGATCTTTGAAATATGAAGTTACCAGAGAAAAGGAATTCAGCTTGTTAATAGCCTCTTGGAATTTCAAATCATTCCAAGACCCATCAGCATCACAGAATGTGTTAACAACTTTTACTGCCTCATCCCATCCTAATGGAAGTCTCCTGCTCCTACAACTGCATTCTGGAACAGAGCTTTCGGTATGCTCTCATGATGCCAGAATGCACAAATCATAAACAACTGAGCAGCTATAGGACTTTGCTGTTCAAGTTTCTGAAAACTTATCTGCCAAGTTGTATACACTGTCCATTTATAGCTATCCACTTTCTGGCCTGAATATCCAAGCAAAAGCTTAGCTTGATTTGTCTTGTACATCTCAAGGTAGCCCTTGAATGTCAATCCTGGTGATTCAGATATAAAAGCACCTGCTTGGACAATGGCAAGGGCAAGATGCTCCAGTACTTTAAGGAGTGAGGTAGCATATTGCTGGTCATCATTTCCAGGGTTAAGCATTGATGACTGTAAGAGCAAGGTCATTGCTTCCTCTGGGTCCAATCCACCAACATGATAATGACTCTGAGGTGCATATCTACGCATTCCAGGGTTTTGAGATGTGATAATGATGTTTCCATGAGAGCAAGATGGAATATAATCTCTGAGGTCAATGGATGGATCATCAGCATTATCAAAAAGGATCAGCCATTCCTCTTTACAAGAGGACAGCCAATGCAAGGTGGATTTGCTAGTAGGATCAGGAAGATGAGCATCAGCACCAATGCCTTGAAATGCTGAATCCAAGCTTTCTACAGATGTTGCATCAACAAAATATGTCCTGGAGAACCTAATGTATGGAATCAACTTGGTATCAATAGTCAAGATAGAGGCACCTACCAATCGGTATTTTGTTGTATGAATTTCAGGGCAATCTGGGTTTTTCCTGCTCCACCCATGCCATACAGGACATATATGTGTTGCTGAGAATGGACTGAAGTTGTAGATGGACTGAAGTAGTGCTCCATCCTGCTTAGAATAACTTCTCTGCCAGTGAAGACAATTGAAGGAGGAGGAATAGGTGTTAAAGCTGTGGGAAGAGGAGAAGGTACAATACTACCACTCATAGCCTTATCAAGGGTTGTCCTGATATGTGCCACATTCACATCAATGTTAGTTAGGTGTGAAAACTAAAAGTATTCATTGTTTGTATGAGCAGAAAAATATGGACCTACATTGAATAAGCTATCAAATTCTGCCAGATGGGTGGAGTAATCCTGCAGCTTACTCTTGATAGCATTTCGATTGATAGTGGCCTGCAGCCAGTGGGTTTTACCAGGTGTGCAAATCATGAGTTTGTCATGAATAGACACAAGAAGACTAGATTATATATGAGGCTGAATCTAGCTACGGAGTGAATAAGACACACAATTCATATTCCTCTAGGTCTTTCATAAGTGCCTGCAGGTGTGCCTCATTATTCTTCTTGATCTGATCGAGTGATTGTATAAGCCTTGCAGAACGTTTGGCTACATTCTCAATAAGGTGATGGCATGTTTCCTTGTTGCTTATAATTTGCTAAAAATGCCTCAATCATGGAAACAGAGGTAGTTTCAGAAACATACATCTCTGATTTCAAGTATCTGAACAGAAATGCCAGCAACCGACTTCACATAGGGTATGTTTGTCAATGACTCTCCAACATCTTTCAGAATGCTCAGTGCCCTTGAAAGATTGTCTTCAACTGCAGAAGCTGCTGCGATCTTCATCTCTGATGAGGGAGGAAAGAAAGGATGCGAAGCTGTGTAGACCATGCGGAAAATGCCCTTGTACTAAAATGTCAACAACCGTGTTGAACTCGCATGTTAACACTCAACACCCAGATATGGATCTCTTTGCTTAGATGCTTGGGTTCTTATCTCATTTTATGCTGCGACTCCTCGGACACCCGAAATTGATACCTGGAGAACACAGCCTGTCATGTCAGCCGTTGGCAGATTAGCGCTTGTCGAATGCTGGGTCCTCAGAACTGTCAAAGTCGTGTCGTCTGCTTTCTAGAGCTGATGATAAACGAAGCATAGACTACAAAGAACAGGAAACATGTATTACAACTTATATATGTAGGGAATCATTCTCCAGGTATCCCCTTTGTTAGAACTCTTGCGTTCTTTGTCGACCAGAACTGAGCATCTCGATGTCGTACAGCGCTCAATGTGGTCCCTCGACTGTGTTCCCAAGTGATTGCTGGTGCCCTTCAGAGATATCCTCGTGGCTATTGAACACGGACGCCCGTACTGCCAGGTGAGATCTTGTATAGTTGACGAACGGGAGATACGGCATACGCCTTTGTCCGCAATTTCGATCTGGAGGAACGCTTATGCTTCGAACAGAGAAAGAGTAAGTCCCGAAGAACAATGCATGGTACTAGGCTTGGGTCTGAGAATGGACGTCTTCGTCTGGCTCGTCGAATGTGCTGTAGGCATCCCGAGGAAGCGTCTCGTGTATTGATGGGACTGCAGTTGGTGTACACACAATTAGTAATCTGACGTTCGATTATGTGACAAGAAGCACTGTTCCGGGCAAAGAAGACCTGCATTGAAATGGTGAAGATACGCATCAGTATTCTTGGAGAACATCGCAGTAAGGACCATGCCTCTGGAACTAGCCCTCGTACACCGCTCTCTCGCATATCCTACATTCTGCACTCGTGTGCAGAGAACGCAATCTCCCGTTCTGCATATACCAGCAGTACCAAGTTCTGTGCCTCCTTCAGCGCTTCAATCATCAAGAAACGATTATTCGTGCCGAATAACCAAGCTCGGCACAAACGGGAAGATTAATTTCCGTATTCGACCAATGCTGGCGCAGAAAGACATTGAGAGCGGGGAAGGCTTGCGTCGAGCGAGGCCATATTAGAGTAGCATGGGCAATGTCGAGCCGTAGAGCAACGCACGCAACCCATCTGACTTCGTTGTTGCTTGTGAAGAGAAGGAAGAAGCTCGCTAAGGTCGATGGGTATTGAGGGAGGGGAGGATAATGCGGTGTGCGCATCCTGCACCTAGTGTACCGGCGAGGCAGTAGCTGCTAGTACATCAGTATTAAAGATCGGAGACAAACGGGCTGCGTATCTCTGGTAACCCCAGCTCAAAGCGGAAAACCGTTCAACATGATGGAATTGTGGGTAGTCTGCAAACCAAATTCGGAACACTGTCAGGAAAGTAAGTAGCATTCGGAGAGCCACTGTAAGTTGTCAAGAAAAAGAAGAAGGCAAAAAAGGGAACGTACAAAGGCCTCGATCAACGCGATACGACAGGCGTTACAGCGTCTTTCGGTTTCCTTCCCATGACGATAACATTCCAAGCATTCTTGGAGAGCGAGACGTTAGCGCATTAGCGCTTCATGTATTCCGAACGCTACCACATGGACATGAGGTATACGCACAAGCCAACATGTGAGTTATGAATCATTGGGTACGACACAAGAAATTGGGAACGTGAGTAGGGAAGAAACAGACGCGGTATGAGATCTACGGTTACGCGCATCCTTCAGAGCCTGCAGAATACAAGTCAGCAACAGTATATCAACGAGGAAAAGGCCCTTTTCTATTCCGTTGTTCCTCGGAGCCACCTGTGGATATGCAGTTCAGCTTGCGGGTGCATGGCAAGCAGGCAGGATCTCTTCAGCGACTGGGAGGCCGGGAAAACGTACGCGTCAAGACACTTCTCAAAATCAAGAGCATTGGCGGACGGCGATAAAATGAGGGCTTACTGCGAGTTATCTCAGTTCAATTTAGAATCAGATGGACGGTAGGCGTTGGGCTATATCTGCCTGGATGAACGGAATCCTATTACAGCTGTGCCGTAGTTTGAGAAACTTTTCCGGGTCACGTGTACATCGGTCTCACTTTTTACTTTGGCGGACGGCCTACGCTCTCCGTCGCGGTTGTTTTTGGAGCGGTACGAATGCTCTCGCAGGTCTACTAACCTGGTTTGAATTCGAGTTACATTCTGATTCTGCGAGCGTAGATGAGGGCTTGGGTTCAACTTGGGTTGATATGGGGTATTCTACTGCTAGCTTGAATCAGTGGCTGTAAAGCCGCGGCGCAGCAGCGTATACCTGGGGCAACGGTAGCTTTGGCACCGCAGTTCCAAGACCCGGAGGAATATGGCCTTACTCGAAATAGACCCCAAACCCCCTTGGAAACGGTATAAATGCAGTCAATCAATCGTATTTCACGCCCCTTTGATTCCCTGTCTATTCCGACTTGACTCTCGTAGAACACTATGAGTTATGTGCCATCCGTACTCACACTATTCTGGACTTTGACCGTGATGATATGAAACGATGTATTCTCTCGGACAGAACGTCCGGGAGAGAGTTCTACAGGGTCGACACGACCAATAGGCTAAAAACCACATCAATATATTCTGCGCATGAAGAGGCTCCGTTGGCCACAATTGAGCGTTCGGATATCCTACCGAACAAGATTGTGTTTCGGGGCAAGAAACCCTTGAATGTGAGTAAATGGTTGAAATCGCACACATTCTCTTCACGGCAAGTTCTGCATTCGAGGTGACAGCGATAAGTATACCTGTCTTTGTATAGCGTGACACTCGAGGAAGGAGGTGTAAAGTATCAATGGGAGAGATCGAGACGGTCGGATGGTGGTAGGTCATTGACAAGACGTCACAAACAAATGTAACAAGGACCATCATAGCTCACCATGGGAGAACCATCTGGATGCTATCGCTTGGTTCCAATGTTCAAGGCCTCAGTCCGTTAATGGGCAAATTCAATGGGAAACCGCATATCTTGCATTAGGACCCGAAGCGGAGACGATCAAAGATTCGGTTGTGATCTCTCTGCTCGTTTTGTAGCAGAAAGCGAGATGGGCAAAATCCGATACCGTTTACCCTGTAGGACCAGCAAATCTCGTTGATAATAGGGTGACTGGAAGGTTATGTGACATAAGTACATACCTCGTGTAACTTTGGACCTCATACTACCGCATCTGTCTTTTCCCCGCTCACGCATTCCCGGATTTTTCTTGTGTCGTATCCAAAGTCAGATCCATACCTCACATCTTGGCTTGTGCGTATACCCCATGCCCATGGGGTAGCGGAATGCATGAAGCTCTAATGTCTTGCTCCTCGGAATGCTATCATCATGTGGAAAGACGCAGACCGGAAGCTGCTAATACGGTCTTGAATGGCGTAACATGTGTCGTCAGATTTTTGCTATGCGATGTATGCAGCAGAATTGGTTCAATTAGTACTTTAATTTGTGCTAGCAGTGGAGTACCCCATGTCAACCCAAGCCCTCATCTGCTCTCCATAACGTATTGTTAACCAAAGAATACTAAAACGCAGAATCCGGATTAGAACATGGTTATAGTAGAAGGTTGAGACTAACCCGAACCCAACCCAGGCTATTAAAGCTGCGAGGGCATTCGTACCTGCTACCCCGATAACATCAATTAAAGGGAAAATAGTCGCTATGGAGATTGCCATCAAGAAAGAACGTAGGCCACTAACAGGAGGTGAAAACAGAATGAGAGAGAAAGGATATCTTCCTGACTTTGGAGCAGCCATACTTTCCGCACTCCGTGAGTGCATGATATCAACAGCATACGCAGCCAAAGGGCTCAGCACAAAATCAACCTGTACTGAATGACACATATCGCACCAAAGAAATCAATGGAACGAACCCCAAGCCCATTCACGAACAAGCACACCAAGTTGGCTATCAGTCCCCATTTCTGAGGTACAAACTGCGTCAACAACCCAGAGAAGAGAACTGATAATGGGACTAGAGCTCCCGCTCCAATAAGTGTTGTCCGAAGACGATCTTCTGGATACCAAACCCCTCCCCTCTGAGCGCGGTATTTGACCACAAGGTGATCCGATATTCTTCCCGCGAGTGGAGCGCCGACTGTTTCAAACGAAGAATTGTTAGGTTGTTGGACTGGAGTGAGAGAGAATCTGACTGAAGTTGCCCATGCCAATTGGGATGTATAAAAGGCCAATGAGACCTTGGTTCGTGATACCATAGCGAGATGCCTGGGTAATAAGTAGGGGTATCGTGAAGCAGCGTAACACGTACGATCGTGAAGGCTAGTGGAACTAGCAGGACTGTGAAGTGGTCAGTACAATAAGGCGTAAGAGGATTGAGTTTACCATAATCTGTGACCAGACTACAGAAACTAGCAAGGGACTAGTATTCTAAGTAAGCACAGCACCAGCAAAGAGAAGGAAGGATACTCACTATCGCAAGAATATTCGGGCTTCTCAGTAGCAAAAGGGATGATAATGGATTCACCCATACGAATCCAAATGACTCATCGTCTCCATTATCCCGCTTCCATTTGTCGATTCCCCGCATTCCTGGGTGGCTAGTCTCCGGGAAGAGAAAGAACATCAAAGTGAACACTAGCAAGCTAGCACCGCCGATCGTGATCTGCATAATCCTCCACGAAAAGTAGTGAGCCACAACACCTACGATAAAAAGCGTGGATTTAATTTTGCACAGCCCACAGAATATGGAGATTACCTCCTACGAGGGGTGCCAAAGCGGGTCCAAGAAGGATAGCGCCAAAAAACACACCCATAGCAGTTCCACGTTCTTCTAATCTGTAAATGTCACCGATAACGCCAGCTCCAACCGTTATGCCTGGCGAGGCTCCGAGAGATTGTAAAACGCGCGTGAT
Organism: Megacollybia marginata; assembly: GCA_003313965.1. Classification (NCBI taxonomy): domain Eukaryota; kingdom Fungi; phylum Basidiomycota; class Agaricomycetes; order Agaricales; family Porotheleaceae; genus Megacollybia; species Megacollybia marginata. The sequence goes on from QLOY01016550.1 coordinate 8,007, forward strand.
AAATAGTTGAGGGATAGTTTGTGAGGAAGCTACGCTGAGAGAGCTTATCGCGCATAGTAGCAGCGCTACAAGGTACACCGGGCGTCGTCCGTCTTGGGGGTTTGGAGTTGTGTGGGTAAAATCTTCAGGGTGTAGAATGAAACGACTTACAGAAGGTGGAATACGCTGCGCCTATGAGACCACCGAGACTAGCCCCAGACACGGATAAGCTAACCGCTAAGCTAAAGCAATGTTGAGACATTGTAAATTAGTGTCAAACTGCGAATTTACCTCACAACAGAGCCAGTGGAATCTAGGTCCTTGGCAATGTCAGGAATGACTGGCATAAATGTTCCAGACACAAAAACTGGTAATTGAAAAGTTATCACAGAGTTTGTGATAGCAAAGCCTTACAAGGAAGCAATCCGCCCCAGCATACCAACGACGTGATGACAACTTTTTGCTTTACACTGAAACGGTCGTAAATTCGGTTATGTATTATCTGCTCGGTTAGAAGACGCGTATCCTCAGAGGCCATGGAAGCAAGAGCAGAGAAATGACTCGGTCAGGACACGTCGGGACTGGGTAACCGGGTTTAAACCGATGGCAGTCAACCGTCGTAACTGTCACGTGAACTCTAAAGAGCATCAAGCTGATTAAGTAACACAATCTTGGGCGCTTATCCACCGAATTCAATGATGTAAGAACATCTACCTCGGCGGCCAAGTCCTCGACATGGGATCCCACCGACTGAATCTTTCTTGGCTTTACTTTCTCATCAACCGATTATTCTTGTCCCTGAAACACGTCGGCGTGTCAGGGTCTAATACTCCCTACCGCAATGAACAGAGAAGAAGGACGAGCACGCCCGGGGCCCCACGTTGGAGGTGTTCATCAACGTTCATCTCGCAACAGATTACTACTTCTTGAATCCATATGGTCGATGTTCAAAAGTAACAGCCTGTGCTTTGACTTGCGAAGCAAATATAATATTGTTTCTACCCTGTAAATAGATTCATGAAGAGACGAATGGGACGCTGGCATAACGACCAATCAGGACTCTTGCACTCTCCCTCATGATACCAACATGATCAGTGTTTGGCCCGAGTCGCTTTGTGGTAGAACAAATCTCACCGTGAACGTCAGCAAGGATATTTCGATACATATCCAGGGCTTCTGGTGCGGCTTTTCAAGATGGCCCACCGATATAGCTCTCCGCCAACATTATCTCATGCATATGCTGCAATATCAGATTCAAGTCTACGATGTAAGCCATTATCAGGCGTTGAACCGAGGGACTGGTAGTGAAGTGGGGAATACAGTCAGATTCAAACAGGATCAGAAGATTTACATACATATTCTGCAGTCCAACACTTAGCAGCTGCTTGATGAACTGGAATGATATACACAAGATCGCAGTGATGGGAACGAATGCTGCAGAACCAATGGATATCAAATTCACGAGCTCATTCATTTGTCCGAAATCTAGTCTCGGAGTGGACCTATCATCGTGGTAAATAAGAGAGCAACAAAGTAAAGTACACGTACGCCGCTGTGTGCTCCTGATTAGCATCGATATCTTGAACGATAAACAGCATCAGATGTCTAAACCCGTCACCACTCAGTATCTAGCGATTTATTAGATATCGCCTCCAGGTGATAAGGAATTATTCTTACATTTTGGTCTTCTCCACTAACATACCAGCATTTGATAATGTCCTTATGGATATCAAGAAGGCAGTTGGCGAGTCCTGGCTTGCCAACTCCAGGAATGGAAGGTGTACTGCCAGTAATCAGTGCTCACGTGTAATCTCCTGTAGTATCAGGGGATTGATTCAGGTTAATAGTGTCCACGTACGGGTCATACTTGTACTTCAAGGCTGTGTTTGATCAAAGCTGAGAAAAAGGTGAATCCTTACGAAATAGATGCATCAACTTTGAGTGGAACACTCCTTCTCTGTGCGATGGCCCACATGATCCATGCATCACCTGGCAATCTTTCTTTAACAATGTCGCGAGTGAGGTTGACCAGAGTCGTGACGTTTTCATCAAAACCAGCACGAACTTGAAATTATGATTTGTCAGCCACCTCGAACAAGAGGGACTAAGGGCTTACTTGACACATCGATATGAGAGGGCATACTGATATTTAGGCGTTGGCATGCCTCTTTAAGGGAGGTAACACAGCTTTTCAAGATGTTGCTCGCCTCCTGATGTTCCTTCTTCAGGCGTCGTACTCTGTCGTATTGGGTGAAGACGACAACCACAGGTACTAAAATCATGATATACATAAACACACTGAATGACAAGCAGAACAGGCATACTTTGAAGATGCTGAGCAAGTCGCAACAGGCTTTCCTGCCCCGCTTCGATCACTCGTGCGCTAGCTGTTGGAGTCTTTATACAAAGCCTGACTCGACAATGTAAGCTGCTGGGATACATCGCAGTAACCTACCACACAGCATGGAGTTTTTCACTAAGCTCGAGTGCTAGACTGACTGCGGTCCGGTTCAGTCCAGGTTCGGGGGTGTTTTGCTTGAACCTCGAACCCACAGGTTTGGTTCGGACGGCTGATTTTCCGAACCTGAACCTGCCTCCAAACCTGAGGTTCACAGCTGCCTGGAGGTGTAATGTATCAATTTTTTTTCAATGATTAGAAGCACTCACAAGGCTAAGCAAACATTCTATCCCCTCACAAATATTACAGGTTCAGCCACACAGTGAAGGTCCAGGTTCAAGGTTCGGCATTTTCAGTGATTTTGCGAACCTGAACCCCGAACCTGCGGTCCGGTTCGGGTTCGGACCGAGGTTCGAGAGCTTCTGAACTGAACCGCGTCAGTCTATCGAGTGCAGCATTCCTCCTCCTAATGAACATTTTGACAATGTTGAAAGTTTCCACAGCTGCGGGCTCAAATCCCTTAGAGTTGTGACCCACGAAATTTGTATTCTCTGGAGAAGTAATTTCTTGATTGATTTCTGCTTTTCTGGTCTGGTAATCCGAGACTTGCTGAGATTGGAGGTTAAACAATGTCTAGGATGATAAGGCTCATACTCACTGCATCCTTCACCTTGAAGACACAGTTGATCAGTGCAGATTTTCCTGCACCTGCCTGAAAAATGGACACTTAGAGAGCTCACAACGGTGCCAGTGATCATACGCTGCCAACAGTGAGAATCCGAAAGCTATCCCAGGTAGTCAGCACTGGGGTAACCACTACTGTTTACAACATACCACTTAACATTGGCAAGAATGTCTTCAACAGTCCGAGTCGAGTCGACTCCGTCTTGACTCATTTGTAAGGAGGGAGTTGGAAAGGAACCAAGCTAGGAAGTCCATGCTATGCTAGGTTTACAGAGGATTAGACATGTGGTTTGAATTGATAAGAGACACCAAATCAAGACTCTTCACATTCTTGCCAAATCCCTGATTGATGGTCACAACATACAGTGTATTCATGAAATGTTACACCTTACTCACTCGGCTAAATCATGACATAATTACACACTCAGCTAATTTAAACACAGTCAGGCATCATCAGCCTGATAAGGTAACTCCGAGAAGCACATGATGGCAACGGGTTCGAGGGTTAGGGTTTGGTCCCCCCCCATAAAAATTTGGGCAGCTTGGCTGCCCGATGACGGTGTGTGCAACTGAGCAGGAACCTCAAAAAAGTTAGGGCTATGATGGCCCTTTAGGGCTATGATGGCCCTTTAGGGCCATATAACTTCCTAACTTTGTAAGGCCACACCCAAATTAATCCCCCCCCCAATAACTTGAACTTGTACCTAGTTGAATTACATAAACTACCTAATATAGTATTCGAGTATGTTAAGATCATGTCACTGTGTAAATTACGGTATATTAGCTGAGTGTGTGAGGTGTCACAACTTGTATATACCCATTATTAAGTACTTGTGTGAGCATGAGGACTTGTTGCAGACAGGGTTGACTCGTTGAGCTAGACCTGTAAACTTCTAAAAATAGCATGCAGGTAAAGATTTCATTTGTCACATCTTCGAGCCCATTGAAAGCATAAATCGGCGTGTGCTTGAGCAAATCCTCCCACTGCCATGTGCTTCACCAAATCCTTCTGAATCTTCAACATTGAAACAGATTCGTCAAGATGGAATGGTGTAAGATTGAGACTGTCAGCAATCTTGTATTTGTACTCTTTGACCAGATCAATATAAAGACCGGGTGATCCAACAATCATCAAAAACTCAGATAACACAGTATCGGCAGCCAACTTGTTGTGAGGTGCAAGTTTGCGATAAAGGATGTATGGGTCATGGAAAATAAGACAGAGTCGTCCATCCTCAAATAACGCTCCCTTGTTAATACAGGCATATTCAAGAGGATACTTGACCGCAATAATGTGCCAGATTTTTGATTGTTCAGATTGGCAGGGCGCTTATGTGCAAATTCGACTGGTAGAACATCACCAGTAGCAGAAAAGGTTCATCCTTGAATGGAATTGTTCATATCTGATAAGGGAGTGGAGTAAAGTCGACCAACTGCAGCAGTGGCCAGAGATCCGGGTACTTCCATAACTCCTTCCTTTAACCTTTTAACTTCCACTTCAAGATGCTCCTTCTCGACTCAGCCAGAGGCTTCCTTCACTTCTAACTCTTGATATTTCCTCTGTAAGTCCTTCTTGACTGCCTGACTCTGTTCTAGCATCTCTTCTTGCCGAGTAAGTTCCTTTTTCAAATTTGTTACTTCCACTCCTTGTTGCCAAATCTGATCCAACCAATACTTCCTTCCTAATTCATCTGTCTCTTGCTTTGACTCATCCTTGTCAGGCATCCACTAAAACCACATCTTACATAATATAACCTGCTGCCTTTGGGGACTCCATCATGAACCTAGCACGCCTC
>QLOY01016552.1:0-17488 GCA_003313965.1 Megacollybia marginata
TAGCTCATACAAGAAACCCTTTAACTTGTTGCTTACGGCATGGCTGACGTCCTGCCAAGGGTGCGCAGTTCACGGAAGCTTTTAATGGAAGGCTACCGCGCATGATGGTTGGAACGACGGTCTCGTGACCTTTGTGTCTCTCGTATCCAGGACAGTGTTGGTAGGTCACTGACCTGACACTGGAAGTCAGGTCACTGACTTACTGACTTTCCAGTGACTTTCCGGAAAGTCAGTAACCTGACCTGACTTTCCGTAACAGCGCTCGGCATTATTAGTTATCGTGCCAGAGCGTGCCGCTCCGCAAGCGCTTTCCCACACTCCGTTTTTAGTTAGCCAGTGACTATGCTGTAACGGTTTGTGTCAGGCATTCCAATTGGCTAGATGACAGTGCCTGTGGGTACTAGTTAACTAGTACCGGCACGTGGTGTGACGTTCCTCCCATTTTGGGAAGCACGTCTCCCGAATCTTCCGATTGTCCACCACTGCTCTTCTAACCGTTATTTCTGCCGTCCATCTTTCCACCAACTCTATTATCTTGTACAGCTTTCCATATATTTAAACTCTCTGTATGTCTCTATACATCAACCTGAGCAGTATGTATACCGCGGCTGGGGTTGAACATGATTGAAGATGAGGAGGCATTGGTCCCATTGCTTGGTAATACTATGGACGGTTGCTGGTGAGTAAAGAGAATGAAATGAAAGGGAGGGAAAGAGTACATTTTGACAGCACATACAATCCCACCGTGTACCTTCCTCTTCTTTGTTCCAAATGACTTCATCATAATGAATAAAAGTATAGTAATAATTGAGGAGACATACTTGAAGGCGTACTATTGCAGTGAAAGTTTGGCATGTCATGTCACGTGTAACTAGTGCTCAACTAGTACCGCAGCCATTGGTGGGATCATCTGTCGACCAAATGCTCTGAAAATTATGGATACAGCTGATTTATACTATTAGATGATTCTCAAATATTTTGAAGATGAACGACTCATTGGAAGCTCTTTCAGAATATTTTTTTAACTAGTGCGGTACGAGTTGCACGTGCACGTGCCACCGGGACGGATCGGAATAAAATAATCACACCCGTCTTCATTCCTCGTCTCAAATCACGCTCAGAGTGCCTGTGACCTGCCTTGAACATAGGTATATAAGGTGACATGCTTTCTCTTCTCCTTTTTATTTTTTCCCTCCTTTGATTATTTTTATTTAATTATTTAATTTTGGCCCACAGGCATCGTCACCGAGCCTTCCAATTACAGCGAAGTCAGTGTCCGTGTGAAAAGTCAGGTCAGTAGACTGACCTGACTTCACTGACTTACTGACTTTACCGGTAACCACCGGAAAGTCACTGACTCGACCAACACTGATCCAGGATACATTGAATAACCTGCAGGCTATGGTTCAGAACGGCTTCGATCGCTTGGATGATGGGATATCAAGACTGGAGGCACGGTTTGAAAATATGAAGATTGTTCAAGCAAATCGTCTGCAACTTCAATCTGACACGGCCAATACTGCCTATCTGTCTCGGCAGAAACAAGTAAGCTCAGTCCATTCTGTGGGCATGTTATGTTAACACCATTAAGATCAGTGGAGATGGAACGGCAAAAGCTAATGCGCTGCGACCTGCTAATATTGCACAACTCAATCCATATGATGCTGGAAATGTCCCATCACCCGGTGCAACATATGGTCCTACCATCAATCCCTATGCTTTGAATTCTATGCAGATCCTCAATTTGATCAGGTTCTATAGTGAAGATTTTGGCATTCTAGGTGGTGATGGTATAGAGCAGAGGAAACATAAGTTGGCAAACTGGCTTACCCAGACCGCATGAGTAATGGACCAATTCGTTCTCTGTATAGCATTCTGAAATATCAGTATAGTTCATGAGTATGACCAAACAAACTTTTTGCTGCCTCCAATCGCCCATCCGTACTCGCGCATTTCGTTTCGTATATCCCACCCTCCTTGTGAGTGGTCATCTTAAAGCCTTCTTATTCGACGTCCCGAGCAGAGAGCTCTCTCAGATCATCTCTTCCGAAGAGGTCTTAACTTCTATTGGCTGCATCTGCTATGTGGAACTCAGCCAAAGACATGTCTTTATCTGTGGCAGGACTTTTCGCATCTTCTCTCGAGTTGACGGCAAATGTGTGTTGGGCATTTCTACGCGTCGAGTGTTTTATGGTAACTGGCTATGCGTTGCTTCCAACAGATGACTTGGAATTGGATACACCTGGTCGAGTAGTTGTTACTCAGAATCAGGTGGATGATTGCGTGAACAACTGGGACTATCCTCTCATTGACATCTTTAAAGCAAGTACGTCTCCTCTTTTGTATAATCGCGATGCTAAACAGGGCTCTAGTGCACGTCTCCACAGATGGGAAAGACTTGGTAGCAATGCTGTCCGCTATTCGAGTCCTGATTGTTCAAGGATGGAACGCGCCATTTATCCCTCAGTTTACCTCACCTTTGAAAACGGTCATGCTGCAGTTGCCACGGTATGCATCTTACTCTACTCTGCGTCTCAATCGATGCAGGCCCATCTTCATCCTCCTTCTCTCAATCAAGACAGTGACAGATGAACACTGGCACGAGAACTCAGGAGCTTGACACAAATTCCGTATAAAATACAAGTTCGGTGCTTCGGCTGGTATGAACAACATTGGCATTGCTCCGATCTGTCCATGGCTCTTCTAATAACTCTCGAAGGCTGCAAACAATTCATGTTTGGCCTGTGGATGCTCCCTGCCAGCATTCAGTTCATGGACCGCCACCCCCTTTTGACAAGCAGAGCACACGGATGCGTGTCTGCCATCATGTCTCGAACTAACAGAAAAGTCAAAATTTACTGGTGTCCATCGGCATCGAGCTATCACTTCATCTCAGAATGTCTCAATAATGGACAGTGTACGTTGTCTTGGTACTTTTGCCTCTTTGCCTTTACTAAGCCTCTTGACGAGGGTCATCGCACCAAGCAATTAGCCAAGCGACTATCCCACCATTTCATTCAATGCCACCTTGTCCCCATATATGCTAGCCGAGAATCTCTGGGATCCCAGCTTCCAGTAATCCGATCCCACTCCACTGGAAAAGATCCCTTCAGCGATTTGGCAGTACATCACCACGGGCTGTGCTTTTCGTTGGCATGATTGATTTCTGGTGAATTTGCGCGGTTTGGATTCGTTGCTGTTGATGCTTTACGCGAATTTTACACAAGACAGTATGAACAAGAAACTGCTAATGGATGACGACGACGACTGAGAAGCAGAGCGGGGATCACATGACAGTCCGCTCTGGTACGAATCCGAAAACACGAAACCCTTCCTCCCTTCTAGTACGTCGGGTCTCTTCACTACCGTCCATATCGGATGTTACACTTCTCGCCTAAAACCCTCTCGCTGCACTGAACTCTATGTTTGAGCAATACACCATCCTAAAAAGTTTTGCAAGTCGCATCAACTGGGGTACAGGTAGCTGGATGACGAGAGAAAACGTCGATTCACCTTTGTCAATCTGCTCGAACCCAGATTTTCCCATTGGAATGTGCGGCGCAACAACGACGTGAAATGCAGGACGTCGCCGAAGTAGGTGGTGACGCGATGATGAACAATTGGAATCCCTATCTGCGATCGACTGGGGCGCTGGCTACCAGAATCCATTCGAGGTTACCATACCTTGAGTTTGGCGTTGCAGTACCATGGTCAGTACTCATGCATGGTGTACTTCATGACGATTGCACAGCTCTCTTCGATTTGCCCCACTAAGGGCGACATCAGAGCAGATCAGAGCGTCGCGACATCATCCGAGACATTGGGAATGTCATCCTTCTCAATCATTTGGGGTTCAGAGTAGGGGATAGACCTCAATAGACCCGTATCCGACGGGAAGGATTAGCACGGCTCTATTATTGCCCCTTTTCGCATAAGTTAACAAAGTTTGAATTCTGGGCTGGAGCTGGCACCTCTTTCAAGTTTGCACCTCGACCACACATGCTATAATGAGAGCTCTTCACAAAGTCCTACCTAACCTTTTAACTCCACGAAGGCATGTGATACTCTGGATATGTCGACATGTAGATCCGATGTCTACTTGAAGCTACTTACATCCAGAGCAGATCTCTTGCAAATGGCAGTCATTGCAAAGGTCTTGCCAAGATCAGCGTAAGGACATCTGTACTTACTCAGTCCGACCTTTAAGCTTCCTTGACTGTCCGTCCCTTTCTCGCAGCTTTCTCGCTGCATACTGAATTTTCAAGTTTGTCAATCTATATAGAAAAAACATCTACTAGAACCGAAACAGCCCTTCTCAGAAAATTCCATACTAAGGCATGGAGTGATGGGTCTAAGGTTCTGTGAATCTGGCACGAGTGGTACGGGCTTTGACCAGGGTGGTAGTGTACTACTCAGACATCGGTAGGGTTGAGCACGTCATGGGAAGCGAGTACTGTGCCATCCGATGTAGACGGTGACTCCAGATGGTGTTCATTTCTGGTTCAGATGGAAGGGAGTAGTCACTCATTCACCTCGAGGCGTTCATGGAAGTGCATCATACGCGCGATTAATCGATCAAGGATCATAGGGTTGCTCCTGACGAGGAAGAGGTGTGTAATGTGAAGATAGTTGCTTGGCTAATTGCTTGGTGCGATGACCCTCATCAAGAGACCTTGTAAAGGCGACGAGGCAAAAGTACCAAAACGACGTACAATGAGACATTCTGAGATTAAGTGATAACTCGATACCAGGTAAAACTCGTCTCACTTTCTTATTAGTCCGAGACTCGACGGCGGTAGCAGGCAAACGTGCGTTCTGCTTGTCACGAGGGCGGCGGTCTATGAGCGTTCCAAGGATATGCCACGTATAGTACACGAACCTGAAGAATTATCAGAAGAGCCATTGACAGATCGGAGCAACGCCAATGTCGTTGTCCATACCAGAACATCAAACTTGCCTCGAGCTCCGGAATTCTTATGGCAGTGTTCGCCTTGAGCGACGCCCCGGTGGTGCAGGGATCTAACTTCCATTCACTGGCATGTGGGCACTTGGTGGGCATCGTGACTCATAAGTACTCTCTTTGTGTCGAATGCACAGTGTTCATCTGCAGACTCAACTCTTTTCGGATCCATGGGAAGGAAAGAAGGAAGTGCATTAACGGCACGGTCCACGACTTGAACGCCACTTTGGGAGACCATAGTAAATTCTGTCCTCACCTTCCGTTCATCTGTCGAGTCGGCCAAGATTTATTCTTACAGAACACAATACTCTGCTGATCCCGAGCCTGCCAGTGTGTTAGTCAGAGCGATGACAATAATACTCTGAGATATCATTACGGCACAAACAATGGAAAACACTCTCGAGTCTCGGCGCTCGCATCCCATTTGCATCCCACATGATTGGGACTGGATGGTGTAACGCCAATAAGTCTCTATTTCGTAGCAGTCCCAGCCTTGACATAGAAGACCTATCCGAATTGTAAACTAACAAAACAAGAACAAGAACAAGTGGCACTGTGAGTCTGTGAGTCTGTGACTTCTCCCGAGGTCGACCCCTCTCTGCGGATTCGGAACTCGAAGGCAAGAGAAAGCTTTCCTGGATCTTCCATTGAACCCTGCGCAGAAGCCACCCTTGTTCTGCCACCACGATGTACAGCCTAGGTTTCGTGGAGTCGGAGTGCCACCTCCTATGAGATTGTGGCCGGAATCTGGAATTGGAAAACTAGTCAAGTTTTCAAAACGTATAAAAGCTTCCCACTAGCAATGGTTGTCAGCACTGCTAACCCAGTAACTTGCACTCAGCTAAATCTTCTATCGCAATGGCCCCACTTAAAGGTCTCTACATAATTGAAAACAAACTCCATGGCTTGATTGGGCCAGAGGGCACTCCGCAGCCGGGTCAACCCTCTCCTGTCATCAGAATCTACGAAGGCGCTGAGGCGGGTCGTGTGAGTCCATCACCCGTTACAAACCATTGCTGATACCCTTTGCTTTGCCTTGATAGTTCCGCATCAGTCCCAGCCCCGACGGCATCACGTACTACATCGTGGCGCTCAAGGAGGGCGAATACGACGCCGCAGATATTGGTGCAGCGCTGTTTGTCCGTACTCCTGATGGGGTGCAGTACCAGACATGGTTTATCCTGCACAATACAACTGACGACAGTTACATGTACGCACCAGCGATCTACCTTGAAGCTGACCCGACCGCTGACTTGTCAACAGGATTGTCAAATCTGATAATCATGCTCATTGGGAGCTTTCTAGCCCGGCCCCTGGAACCCAGGTATGGGTAGCTCAATCTCCAGCTATGATGTTTATGCCATGTTTCTCCAGGTCTTGTGCGAAGGTGGTCACGATGACGAAGTGACCAAAATCATCCATAGGATTATCAGGGAAAGGTTGCCGCTGTCTGATCACGCAGCGAACATCAATCAGAATGCTTTCTGGCGCCTCACGAAAGTAGAGGATTAGCATCGTGTTCACAACTAGTCAATCTTACAGCGTAGCTTTTTTCTGAATAGAAATAGGTTAAACGCTTACAGGGTGACTTCAAGACACCGACATAGGAAGCCAACCGCTGAAAACTGGTCCGGTTACGAGTAAACGATAGCGATACAAGAAGTGATCAAGCCAACACACGTCCACTCTGCACCTGTTCCATATCCGGTGCAAAGTCCACCCAACACACAACCGACCTTTCTGGGAAGAATTCCGGTACTGCAAGCGTTTGATCAATACTGGTAGAAGGGGGACTGGACAACTCACATGCATCAGCAACGACATAATAGGAGTGGTCCACTGAATCAGAGTGAGAACAAGCTTTGCGTCAAGAACTGCCTTTACCAAAGAAAGAATGGGGAGAAACGCTCAAGCTTTCGTTGAATTTTGCATTGTCTCCTCGTATGTACACATAATCTGTAGGATTCCAATTGATAAATAGGCCTGTATCAGTCATTTGGAGACATGAGATTGAGGGTAAATGTTCGGGATCGCCAAAGTATGGAACGCGGGATATTGTGAGTGGAGGTGGATGAGAATCGGAAGGAGACACTGGTCCTGAGAGGTGGAGGATGAAGATCCCATGGGCCTGCATCGTGACATGATCTTGAATATTGAGACGCGGAGTAGAGTAAGATGCATACCGTGGCAACTGCAGCTCGACCATTTTCAAAGGCGAGGTAAACTGAAGGACCTTGCAGTGAACCAAGTTGTACATCGAGAGTGATGTCACGAAGATCGACTGTTTCTTCATTGGGACGGGAAATGGCGCGTTCCCATCCTTGAACAACCAGGACTCGGGAAGCGGACAGCATTGCTACCAAGTCTTTCCCATCTGGAGAGACGTGCACTAGAGCCTGTTTAGCATCGCGATCATAAAAAAAGAAGGAGACCTACCTGCTTTGAAGATGTCGACGAGAGGATAGTCACTGTCCACGCAATTATCCACACGATGATTCTGAGTAATAACTACTCGACCAGGCGTATCCAATTCCACGTCATCTGTTGGAAGTAACTCATAGCGCCAATTGCCATACAACGCTCGACGCGAAGAAACGTCCAGCACGCATTTGCCGTCAACTCGAGAGAAGATGCGAAGAGTCCTGCCACAGATAAAGACATGTCTTTGGCTGAGTTCTACATAGCAGACACCGCCAATAGAAGGTAAGACCTCTTCGGAAGAGATAGTCTGAGAGAGCTCTCCGCTCGGGACGTCGAATAAGAAGGCTTTGAGATGACCACTCACAAGGAGTGTGGGATATACGAAACGAAATGCGCGAGTGCGGATGGGCGATTGGAGCAGAGCCCACGGTTTGAAGTGACCACGAGGTGTTGCATGATGATCCTCGATAGATCGAAGCGATTGTTGTTGCTGGCGCTGGTCGGGTAAGGAGGCACGTTGCTCCTGGATATGAGAGAAATCGGAAGCGACGCGCCAAACCTCCTTGCAGTCACCCTCTCTGTCGAAGATGATATAGCCTTCGCCATATTCGCAGTGCGCTGCTTGTCGCATGTACATCTTGGAACGTCAGCTGGTGATCAGTGCCAAATTGCTAGAACTTACGGGAGGTAAGGACCAGAGCACTTGGTCAGTAAACAGATCGCTAACTATCAGTCCACCACGGAAGGAAGTAGCAATTAGGAAACCGCGTTTTTCGTCCACTTTGATACGATGAACGAAATCTCCAGTCGAATAGTGTGCCAAGATGGAGGATGGGGCTGCGCCTTTCCAGCTCCTTGCAATTTTGATTCGTTTTTTGCCTTTTAAGTAGTCTTGAATTTAGCATATACGGGCAATCAGAGTACTTACAGAAGGATTTCCAGCTATTTACGCCAGAAAGTGCATGCATAGAGAATAAATTGGGCAGATCTGTGACGAGTCTTGTGGTAGACGGAGTGTAGCCATGCAGAACAGCAGCAGAATGATACAGAAAAGATTCGTTGGCTTGGACTAGTTCATTCCAATGCTTGGAGGTCAGACAGAGCTCATGGAGTGAGTGAATGGGAAGAAACTGCAATATATAAAGAATTATGTCGACTGGAAGCTCAGCGAGGTTCATCGTCAAGTCTGAGGTCAGTTGATCATGTGGTTATCATGCCCGAGTCTATACTTGGTGAAACTCCGCCGGCTGACTGCACTTTCAGTGATTCCAATATTCAGGAAGCTCAAAAGCCTCACCCAGCTTCCCCTGTACTAGTAGCCCAACTTGTGACGCCTCTCCCACAGCATTTGTGGCATTTCCTACCGAATCCCTGGGACATGCTGTGAAACCTCTTCTTATGATTTCACGAGGTCAGTACAATGTTATATTGTAGGATTACCAGTGGCTCAACTTCCATAGCGACCGTGTCAAGTGTTGAAACTTCCTTCATCTCACAGTACGAAGGTGACACCAGCTTTCTGGGCAGTGTTGTTCAAGATGTCTTTGCGGAAAATAATGCATCACACTACTCCAACTCGTTTGCAATCGTCCAGAGTTCAGGGACTGGCAAGTCTTGAATGGTCGATGAACTGGCCAAATCAATGTTTGCCTTCATTATATGCGTTCGTGAAGATGACCCTCCTCTCAATCTATGTAAGTGAAGCCGGACGTCAGATGTGAATCTCATTTCTCTGTAGCATATCTACCGCCCCAATCCTCCACACGAGAGTTCTTGAAGTACCACACTGACGGCAATACGTAGCCAGCTGCGCCAATTCTTCTCCTACGAAGTATATCAGAACTCGACAAATTCCATGGCAATGGCTTCAAGGCTCGTCGAGAAGTCGCCAAAGCATGGCATGCGCACTTGGTGAACAACCCAAGATCTAGCCTCAGGCCAGTTGGACGGTGAACTCACCCCTCAATCTTGTAGATGGCCAAGGCCTAGAAGAATTTCTGGACAATGACGCTGTGGCTTGTTTCAGCACTTGCAATGATGAAAATATTCACCTATCAGGGGGAAGCTCTCATTCAAGGGGCTGCCATTATCTGTTGCCCAGGATAGTGTTTATGATTCCATCATAGTTTTCCTATGATACTCCCGGAAACCATTTTCTCCATCTAATCTTGGATTAATCTTGGTGCAGAGAGATACTAAGTCAAATTTTGCATTTATGTACAACTAGCAGGTTGCTGGCAGGTGCTCCAAAGCTCTCAAACATACGATGGATCCTCAGGCGAGGGTTAGCAGAAAGCAGTGATTGGACCTCTGATCCAAGTCTCCCTCATCGTCATCTCAGAGGGTCTGGTTATGAGACTAAGCAGTGCCGTTCATATTCGCGTGGAGTCGATTACATAATCACATTTACTTTGTTATGAACGACAAGCTCAACTGCATCGTTCTTGGTGAAACTCCGCGCACATTCACTATCAATGTCTCACAGGAAGATGCGATTTATGAACTTAAACTGAAAATCTTGCAAGATCCTGCCTGCTCCGACCGAAGCGTCAATCCCACAAAAGTACTTCTGTTTGCGCCGACTACGTCCATCGCAATTGATTCGCCACTCTTCGACGAAACGATGATTAGTTTCAATGCTCAGGGAGCTCAAAAGCTGCAGTCAGGTTTCCCTCTAGGCTACTATCCTCAACTCGCGACGCCTCTCCCACAGCATCTGCATATCGTCGTGGCATTTCCTACTAGATCCCCGGGACATGTTGTGAAACCTCTTCTTATGGTTTCACGAGGTCAGTACAATGTCATCTTGTAAGAGTTGGCTCAACTTCTATAGTGATCGTGTCAAGTGTTGAAACTTCCTTCACCTCACAGTACGAAGGTGACACCAGCTTTCTGCGCAGTGTTGTTCAAGATGTCTTTGCGGCAAATAATGCATCACGCTACTCCAACTCGTTTGCAATCGTCCAGAGCTCAGGGACCGGCAAGTCCCGAATGGTCGATGAACTGGCCAAATCAATGTTTGCCTTCATCATATGCGTTCGTGAAGATGACCCTCCTTACAATCTATGTAAGTGAAGCCGGACGTCAGATGCGAATCCCATTTTTCTGTAGCGTATCCACCGCCCCAGTCTTCCATACGAAAATTCTTGAAGTACCATCCTGACGACAGTATGCAGCCAGCTGCCCTCTGTCTCCTTCTACACCTCTTCCAAGAAGCGGTATCAGAATTAGATAAACTCCGTGGGAATGCTTTCAAGACTCGTCGAGAGGTCGCCAAAGCATGGCATACGCACTTGGCGAACCTAAGTCATCGTGGCGACTTCTACAATAGGGTTGCAAGTCTTGCTCAGGTGTGTTTTCTGTATGTATGTATCTGACAGAACTGACATAGACGCGCAGACTTCGATACGCCCATATATGATCTCCGGTTCGGACGTGAGCCTGGTTACCGATTATCTTCGACCATGTTAACGAGTGAATGTAGCTTGACCTGTCGCAATTGTTCCAGAGTTGCCAAAATCAACACAAGAACTTGATAAGCAAAATCGACTTTCTCATCACTCTCGCCTCACCGTCCCATGAAACCAGGGGTGAAAAGGCGATTCTTGTCTGTATAGATGAAGCTCATGCTATAGGACAATTGGACGGGTTGACTGCCGCGTTTGCCCATTTGAAGAACCAGCCGGTTGTTGGAATATACCTATCCACGGCGCCGCAAATATGTACCTTGGCACCGTTGCCGCGAAAGATACCCTTGGAACGAGCCAGCACAACGACACATCTTCTCCCTTTCACGGAACTGCAATTGGACCCTTTTGCACGTCATTACTTCCATGGTCGGAGCTGCGACATGACTCTTCGGACAGTACGCTCGATCGAGGCAGCTGCATCTCTGGGAAGGCCAATGTACATCTCTCTTTGCATCTCGAAATTTACTTTCTTTAACATTATTCCAGGTGGAGTGCTCAATTGAGGACAGGATATCCTATATGTGATCTTCTTCGACTCGCTCAAGTCAAATTGGTTGGAGCCGATGGTGGGCCAGTCCCCACAGAGGGCAAATATGCAATGCTTTCTTCCCGTCTTTTAATCCATTTCAATCAAAACAAAGGATCTCGCTCATTATCCGAAACACTCGTGGGCTCTCATATGTGCTTTGTATACCTGTTCTCTGAAGATCGGTCGAACTTACTAATTCGATATCCTCCGGAACCCTTCATCTCAGCAGCAGCGGCTCGGATGATGTCTTCACGAGATGAATGGAAAGGCTGGTTGAGAAGCATGATTGCCAAAAACTTCATCGCCAGAGACGACCGCAGTGCACTTGTTTCACGAGTTTTGTTGACAATGGCTCGCGATGCAGCATATGCTGCCGAGAGGATAATCACAGAAGAGGCATCTGATTTGAAGCCAAGTGATGTCCTTCCTGGTCACGAGCCTGTCCCACTGAAAGCTTTTTTGAAAGCTTTCTTAGGAATGGACCATTGGAACCGAGTTCGGCAAGCGAATCCGGTCAATTTCTCAGGTGGCAAGCCTTTGGACGAATTCCTAGATGATGCGGCTGTGATTGATTTCACTTCCTTTGGTATTTGCAACAGTGAGAAGATTTTCACCTACCGTGGTATGGTCGAGGCTCTTATCCAAGGAGTTGCTATCGTATGTCCCCCAGGCCAACGTTGGTACGATTGTGTCATTGTCTTTCTTCGAGACAAAAACAAATCCTTTTTGGCGTCCAATCTTGGACTCATCGTTTTGCAAGACAAGAAAACCATCCCTATTGAACTTCCGTGTGGGACCAAGTTCCCCGTCATCTCGATTCTTCACCATCCGACAGCTGAACAATCTCGTATCGAAATAGAAGAAAGACAACCCGATGACGGCAATCTATTCATGGAGGGGGAACCACTTTACAGGATTGCGGTCGACGGAACACCCCTTGTGGATCGAGAGACTTGCCAGGAATGGTGGACGGCTGATGATCCTGTTAGACATCTCCGAGCTGGAAGTGTTATTGCCGAAGCTGCGCAGGCAATTTGTCGTCAGAATAGGTATGATGCTGTCGCTGATGATTTGGAATTCAGTTTTCTTTCCGAGGTGAGGTGGATGGTCAAAGATGAATAGTTTTGTTCTTTGCCTGAAGTAGGTTCCACACCACATGCATAGGCATCCTTATGTACACTGTAGGTACTACACCAATAGTTATGCACAAGCATTCATGTGGATTTCACCGCCCTATGCAGGACAGTGAGTAGGAAACCTACCGAGCAGCGAACGTTGGCCCTCTGTGACGAGGCTCCCACAAAACGTACATCTTCAATCAAGACTTCTTTCATACAGTACAAACAGTTTCACCATTTAGCATACGGTAAGAATTTTCCACTAAAGCGAAGCATGAGTGTTCAAATTGACAATGTCAAACAAACGACGTACTCGAAACTTAAGAGAACTCTGTCTCCCTTCGGATCATGTTTCTTCTCGATGTTAATCTTACAGTCAATCATTGACATGATACCGTCGCCGAACTAAAGGAAGGAATCAGCTCCAGAATAAGGTATAGAATCGTTGATTGACCTTTTCATGGATGATAGCCTTGAACACACAATCAGCGTCGCAATGAGACATGTACTAGTCAGACAGACACTCACTTTAATCGCATGTCCATAAACCAGAACGCCCTCATAAAGCCGATAAATAACAGGATCCGTTGGGGGCATAGGCCCGATACCTCGATTCGGCCACCAATGGTCTCCAAGCGCACTTTGGAGATCATTAGAGGGGATTTCGAGGACTTCTGATACTTTTTGGAGATCCTCCGGGGTGAATTTGGCCTATACTTCCGGGTAGATGGCGCACTACTTGATTGGGGGAACTTACCTGACCGTAAAAGGCTGCTGCGAGCCAGACTTCGTCTTTACCTATCGCATGTGCGATTTGGTCGAATGTCAATCCTGGAGGTTGGGAGCGTGGGATCATGAAGAGGTTAAGACGATCCTTACCTTTCCTAGCTTTAGCTTCAAAAAGCCTGCTGTTCATCGCAGGAAGGTCGGCGTAGGGCGCGTTATTGGTCGGAATAGACTACGCAGACGTGAATCTCGAGTAAGAGAGTAATGGGGGGGCCATACAGCTGCTTGGGACATGATAGTTGTTGTCTGAGAACCTAGTTTCTTTTTGGGATGCTTTTATAAAGCGCGGTCTGGTGACCTCGTGACCAGAAGCAAATTCATGTCGCTTCAACGAACGCGTTCTTCAGTCAGCTATACAGTAAACTGCCTCATTCTTAAAAAGTCGCCAATATGCAGTAAATTTTCCCTGCCACCCCTGCCATCCCCTACATATCGAGAGCTCGGATCATGATTGGCAAAGTTGCCTCATATCGGTCATTGACGGCCATTTGGTGAAATGGGATTCCACCGGAACGCCAATCGTCACCATTGCATGAGAAAGCATGACAGATCGTTAGCTTTGCTGTCGCGGTTGTATAAATATGTAATTGCTCTTGAGGTAAGAATCCATAATCGTCCAGACACGATTCCAGAGTAGTACCTACTTGAGGGATAACTAGTAGCCTTTCTCGGTTGCCTTGTATAAGTGCGAAGGTATCCGTAGAACCGTAGCGTGAATCTTGAGAAAAAATCCGCAAAGAACGGTGTGGCGGAGCATCCCTAGCATTTGGCGCGATACTAGTTACTTGCGGGTTGCGCTAGCCTGGAATGGTGGGTGGATGATAACAAAGCAGTCACCCTTGTTGCCCAAGAAGGTAGCAGTCGGGAGGAACCCATTCCGATACGGATCTGCACAGCCTGGAATATAAGCCTTTAGAGTACCCAGAGCGAACCATACCCTTTCTAGGGGTGTGATTAGAACGGGGTAAAGAACAACGCTGTATTAGTCGGACAATGCATACGCTATGAATCATGTTGCGGCAGTTTCCAAACGTCTCTAGTCGCATGCATAAGCTCATACAACTGTCCCAACTGTTCGTTTGACATCTGTCATAATGAGATCCACGCAAGTCATGATGCAAAGACTACCTTTTCAAAAACGGTCTGATCAAGCCTTTTGCCTTTAAATGGTTCCGCGGAGTCTCGTGGTAGACCATCGAGGTAGACTTTCCACTGAGATAGAAATCCCATAATATGCAATGGGTTTGTTACTTCCCTGTGGCGGCGAAACTCTTTGAAAGATAAAGACTGTGACCCTAGTAGACAGAAGAAACCAACCTGATTTGATGTAATTGTCGCCTAATGAACGCATCTCGGGTGGGAGATACCTATGGGCGCGTAGTAGCTGTCTGTACAACCTAGCGACACGGAATCAAAATGAGTTTCATTGTATTGAAGACTCACGGTATGGGTGGCAGCAGAGCAGCACTCACCTGTTGGAGATTCAGCCCTTTTGTTTTGAGTGACTCGGCAAACGTGATGGCGGCGGGACGCATGATTCATGTTTCCCACA
The DNA here is from genome assembly GCA_003313965.1 of Megacollybia marginata. NCBI lineage: Eukaryota > Fungi > Basidiomycota > Agaricomycetes > Agaricales > Porotheleaceae > Megacollybia > Megacollybia marginata. The sequence goes on from QLOY01016552.1 coordinate 14,837, forward strand.
TTTGTCTTGTTTTGTTTATCGACGCGGTCCGAGTCACGCCCTCGCATGAACGCTGCCTGACGCCCTATAAAGACCTTGGGCTTTCTTTATTCACTTCGCTCAATGATGGAGGTGTTATCCCCATCAAATCCGATGACCGGCCGTTGCTTTACCGGCTCAAAGATTCGGAAAGGTTTGAAGCGATCACACAGCGTAGCGTTTCCGGCAAAGAGCCATGATACAAGTATGCCACCGTTTACTGTTTCACCGCCAGACAGGATCGAGACTACACTTACGCAGGCCGTCTCCGGGTCTCTGTTTATATCACGAAGACATTCTGAACCCCCGCAGTGGCTTCTAAGGAACCCTGCACCCATATTTGAGCCAGTGACAAAAACTGTGAGTTGACATCTTGTTCTGGGTACTAGTATTAAGGAATTCAAGGTCCGAGCACCGTCACCAACCCCAACAGAAATCGACGAACCAGAACTTGAAGAGCATACAACCAGACTGCTTGCAAAGGGCATCAAAGTCAGAGACTACGCATACCAGCCTTCATCCACTTCTAAACCCGCCGTCGAAGTCTTTGATTATCAACGAGTCTGTGCGGAGTACGACTTCATCATGATACGAGCTCCTCGCGATCGTCCAGTCCCAGGGAAGACCCTGCGTCGGCTACTCGACCTCGGCTTTATCTCTAAAACGGAACAGAATGCCAGGTGGCGAGAAATGGACTGGGAGGAGTTGCGGCGATATGACACCAAGTCAAGTCATTATCCCTCACGGGGTTACCCTGGAAATGGAATCCCTGTGAACGGAGTTCCTTCCCTTCATATGCGCACAGAGTGGCTCAAAGACTTTGGTAATCATCTGTATCTTGGAGAAAGGATGATGAACAGGATGCAAGCTCAGCAGATTGCCGCGGAAAGGAGAGCAGAGAAGTGGCAAGCTGATACCGAACGAGTTATAGCGACCTGTGCAGCTAAACGCCCAGAGACTGATGGCGCTCCACCGGAAAGTCCTAAACGCGCGCGTCTGTCGCCATCACCAGACCCGTCACCGCATTGGTTGCCTCCCGGTTATCGCCACGTTCAGACGCAGCCTTCTGGTAGCAGTTTGTTACAGAACACACCGCCTCATCCACGAGGTCCGAGTCCGCTGCGAAAGCCCCTCACGCGAACCACGACATTTCGACAATTGTAATAGGTATAACTTCTGTGGGACTGTGGAATTATTGTTATTGTGTTGTCTGTACTATACACACGTTAATTGACACCAGGACGATCTGGCTCCGCGGATGCAAGCGGATGATCATGCAAGCTCAAAGCCAAGGTAGCCGGGTGCTTGCTAAGATGTTTCATTGGTAACACACCGCCATGAGCCTGTGCTGATGGATACTCTGGGTAGGCCGACATATATAAACCCTTCCTTGGGCGCTGATTCTTCAGCTGGACAAGCACACTCACGACTTTTACGACTTTCACGACAAATTGCAGGGCAATAATCTTTTCGACAACAAAACACATCAGGGTCTTATTAAAAAGTTTTTCGAACCTCACACTTTAAAAACATGTACTACACCCCAACTAGTGTTGTCGCCCCCATGGGTTCAGTCATCGGCACTTCAGTCGTCGGCGCTCCTATGGTCTCTGCAGCACCCATGGCAATGCCTTCCATGTACTCGCGTTCTTACTATCCCTCTTACTCACATCCTTCTTATTCCCACCCAATGACTGCCCCGATGACTGCCCCAGTCTACGGTGCTTTCCAACAACCTCAGGTCATCATTCATCATGGCCGTCGCTCGAGAGGCTTCTTTGGCGGTAGTCGTCGCCATCACTACTACTACTAGGCATCTCGCGACGAGGTTGTACGATAAGCAAAGAGGGAGATGTATGATATTTCGAGTGGATGAGGGAGTTTGACTTTTTTGAGTTCTTTTTTTGATCCTTTTGTGTTATTTAATATTGCGACGACGAGCGTTGTTATCTTGCAATTGATTTTTGACAACCAAACGCTAGCCTGGGGAGATCCTAAATATCTCAATCACAGAAGATGAAGCGCTAAGTAGAGCTGACCGGGCCGAGACGTCACGTGTGCTTACCAGATCATCGGCAGTCCTGTCTGTCTCGTTTCGAACGACTGTTGGCCTAATGATGAGAGTCCTGTGCTGCGCCCGCACTAACGGACGAGACAAGTGAACACGAAAAAGTTTGTTGAATAACTGGTTCACATGGTCCGGGTTGGTCACTTGATCCAGCACCCCTATTCCTCAATCTTAGACCTTCATGGGCCAACGACACCAAGTCTATGTTATTGCCCGCGTCATACCACACAATTCAGAAGATCAAAGAGGCGTATATCGTTGTGTAGCTGCCCTTCACCACCAATGGTCAGACTCGGCCGTCTTATCTTTACAATTGTTTTGCTGAATATTTACTAGGTTCTATGGACGCTTGCCTCTCAAAGCTCTCCACCGTTTCTTGACGCTAATCAAAAAACCAGATCATGCAAAAGTAATCAGGTCCGAGCTCGATGCCCTTGACGGCAAATATGGTCCATATGCGGACGCCGAGCCTACTATTCCATATATGCCTTGTCCATATCTTACATTTTTACTCCAATCTGCTTATAGAGTTGACCTCCAGAAGGAGTCGCATCCCTACTTGGAAG
>QLOY01016559.1:0-17166 GCA_003313965.1 Megacollybia marginata
CAGCAATGGCTCCGAAGGAGCTACTTGATGGTAGTCAGTCACTAACTACTAAGCCTGGGCAGGAGCAGGAGCAAGTACCCAGCGTCAAAGGTCAGCTGGTAGCCAAATGAAGAATTCAATATTATCCGGCGCTAGAATAGCCGAACAGTTTCATCAATTTTATCCTATAAGTATCGCATGGTCGTCCAGTGCATCCACAGAGCTGGTCTCTTTCGTCCCTCCCAAAACACGCAGGCGTCTTTTGGCACAGTCAATCATGCGTTTTTCACTTATCTCTGTTCTTTTCTTCGTTGCGGCTGCTGCTTCGGCGCCCGTGACTGGTCAGACCGGCCAGGATTCACCATCCGGCCAGGGTTCTCCACCTGGCTCAGGTTCTCCGGTTCACTCTCCAACAACTGGCCACGGTTCTCTACCTGGCTCACGTTCGTCATCACCGTCTGCTTCTGATTCAGAGGTAGGCGGAAGCACACGGGCCTCTTCACCCGCCTTGTCGGAAACAGTGGTAGGCTCGTCGCGTGCCTCTTCACCAACAGTCGTGTCCGACTCGGACTACTCGTCATCGTCATCGTCGTCAAGCTCGCGTTGCTCTACGCCAACAGGCGGCCACCATCACTGTGGTGTTCCCCATTTGAATGCCTTGAAGACGATTACAATGGCCGAACTTAATTTGCAGTTTCTTGAGAAGTTTCACGCAGAGAATAAAGATGTGAGGTCTCACTTCCTATGCGTAGCATTGACTCATAGGGTCATCTAGAGTCTATTCGAAAAACAGTATGCAATTCAGGATCGTGCTGGTAGAAAATGCAAAGTGCAGCAGATTCAGGTTTGGTGGTCTCAACGCGGCCCGTCCAAAGTCATACAACACAAGTTTAAGAAGACCGATTCATTTGGATACTTCTTAGTCGATGCCAAGGGCACTATAGAAAAAACACTTGACGGGGTTGTTGTAACCTAGTACTTAGTAAGCACGATTGACTGTTATCTATATTACGAGTTTGACTTGAAGTTGAGACATGACTTTGGGGGACCCTAAATTATGTAATATTGTCTGCTATGCCTACATATGCTGATTGGGGCAAGTCTGCAGAGAATAACAAGGCGTTGTTGACACATGTACACGATTGCTGTATTTGAGCGATACGAGCCTGAGTTGTGATGGGATGACATCGTGAGGTGCTCACCACGCTGAAAGACACTAATGAATGGGACGCTGACGCCTGTGTAACGGTAGCTTTTCATCCTATGGGTTGAACGTTCCATATGCAACGAAAGAGACGTGCGTATGCTGATTGGATCGAGGAGAGAATACTACAATCGATCGATAACTGACCGAGTGGTTGTAATCTAACCTATCGGATCTTCTCAGAGATCCGCAGAAGAACTTCGAGAGCTCGACCGATGATAATCAGACGTGACTGGTGTGTATGCTGATTGGGTTTGATAAATTTGATTACTCAATAGGTGTAATCCTAGCTTTCGTCTTTCTCTCTTGTGGTTTTCTCAGTTGTTCAGGAGTCCGGAGACGAAGTCGACGGATATAGATAAGACTTGCCTTGTCGGGATACCTCCGGGCCCGGCCGCCGCGTTCCATTGCCGGTAATAGATCTTCTTCCGTCAATGCACTATCCCGCGAACGGGGTTGGGTGACGACTCTGAAGAAGAGCTCTAAAGCCAATTGACATCACTAGGATAAAGTCTATCAGGACTTCGATGATGCTTTATCGAAACTCTACACTCGCGACGTCGCTTACACAACAAATCCCACCTGCCCGTGACACCCAGATTCTTGCTCAAACTGTTTTAATGCCTTACATACAGTGTTTACCGTACATATAAGTATGTAACCTGGGTGTCATGACAATCCACAGAGCTGGTCTCTTCTTAACTCCCACCAAAACACGCAGGCGTATTTTGGCACAGTCACATGCGTTTTTCACTCATCTCTGTTCTATTCTTCCTTGGGGTGGCTGCTTCGGCGCCGACATTGCCGTCGCCGTCGTCGTCGCCATCGTCATCGTTGCCGTCCCCTTCACCTGCCAGGCCGGCGCAATTGTTGGGGTCTCCTTCGTCGGCTGGCACTACACTGGTCAACTCAGCGACAGGCTCGAGCTTTAGCACGCCTTTAAGTACACCAGGCTTGCCATCCAGCTCCAGTCCCCTCCATGGAGCCGGACCCCGACCCGGGAATGAACCTCATCCACTTGTTGAGAAAAGCCAACTTACTTTGAACTTTGCAAGCAACCTTTATAATACGAACCAGGTGAGCTTTTTTTTTGCTTCCGTGCTATAACATTGATTAGTTATAATTGGGTCATTTAGAAAGGTCGTATCCAGATTCGGGATAATCATGGCAAAGTTCACAACGCAAAGCTGGACCTCGTGGCCTGCCACCCGCCCAATGAGTACGTTTTTGTTGATGCAGATCATGGGGGACTTTGGGGACGTTGGACTATCACTAGCACTGCTAATGGCGTCAGGGAAGAGGACACGGATGATGCATTTAGACCGGGCCACCCGCCATCGCGGGCAGGATACTGAGCAGTAGTTTACCTAATCGTTAATCGATGATTCAATGAGTTGAATTCATGGGGATATCTGGAGATATAGGGGCTTGGCTTCCGGCCTGGAGTCAGCTCTGTCAACTTGAATATCCAGTGATTGCTTACATTGTTACAACAGAATCGAATAGTCGAAACATAGGAGAGAGAATCGAACACCAAAAATATAGAGATATAATCGCTCTGGCAGAAGACGCTGACAACCTGCGTGATAGCGTTCTATGAGACATGCGGATTGAACTTGAAGAATGAGATGACACGTTGGCCAATCCGAGCCAGTCTGACGGATATCGATGATAAATCGATAATCTCCTAGCCTCACGGATTTGTGATGCAACGCCGAATTGATGAAGCTGAGTATGATCAGTGTCTGCCACCATTCATGTATAGGTTGGGTAAAGTCCGAGGAGTGAATGAATGAATATGTCCCCTTTTGGGGTACACGATCGCGGGATCACCATGGCCTGCTGTGGAGCCAACTCTCTTATACATGACATTGCGACGTTGCTTTACGCAAAAATAACAGAATCGAATAGTTGAATGAGATGCCGAATACGCTTTTCAAGCTATCAAGATTATGATCCGACCGGAGAATCGAACATGGAACATGCCAAAAACAATGACTGGCTAGCTCCAGAGAGAGGCTGCCACCTGCGTGATGGCAACGTTCCATGAGTACTGCCAAGATGTACGTACATATGGTGTCACCCTTCCCCTAATTGCCTCGATCGTACATCGATGATAAACTCATCGCCTCGCGGATCGTATTACACGGTATTAGTAGGCTAAAAGACAAAACGTGCGTATGAATACATAGCTCAGTAGGAATGCCGACGCACGATTGTCGTAGCACGGTCGTATGAGTCAATTAAGTAGTTGCGATAAGAAATCGAGCGTATTGTTCCTACAAGATAGGAACGATGACTGGTCTCGATCTCCATCACCACCTTGCGCCCATATGCAACCAATTGCAACGAGACGTGCGTATGCCGATTGGGTCAAAAGAAAAGCCTAGAACAATCGATTACATAGCTTCTCATTCTCGACCAATCTAGATTCCGCTCATCCCAAAGGCTAAGCTGATCTTGATCGTCGGTTTCTCCCGCGAAGCTGAAAGTGAGGTGAGATGCGATGAGATAGCAACAGGGAGTATTATACCGCCGGTGTCTTCGGAACAAGACAAGATCCTAGGCCTCACCACTGGCGGAATCCTCGAGGATCGATAGAATAGAGTACGCTTTTTAATCCTCAAGCTCCGAAAAGCACAGCAGTGGCCCCCTAGTGGGTGGGGGTTGAGGTGAGGGGGTTTTACACAGCAAATCCGATCCGGTTCTCACCGAGAACCCCGCCACGTGTTGGAAACGCGTTCTTGTTTTGTCCAGGTTATAAATAGACACCCCACCCCCGTCGTTTCGTCTTTGACACCGACGATGCAAACCAACTATACCATTCGTTAGTCTCCCCCTCCAGTTGACTCTGTTCTGATTCAGCTCCGTTTCAGATACGGATTCCCGCCCTCCAAGTCCTCTAAATGGCCCCTTCGAAAGATCTAACAAACCCCCAAGTGGCACCACCCCCCGCTGTCGTTCTCCAACCCCTCTGAGCCGTCTCCTCCGCATTCGCCCGACACGACAGAAACAACAAAACAACATACAAACACTAACCGTCACCCTCCCACGTCCAATCCCAAACTCATACTGGGCAACCCCCCTCCTTCTAGCCTGCGAATACCCCTGGTCCCCCCGTTCCTCAAAATCAACAAGCAAACTCTCCGCACTGTTAAAGGCAGGTGTCCGGACATTCATTGATTTGACGGAATGTGGGGAACTGTGTTCCTACGCCACTGCCGGTGTTCTTCCTCTCTCTTCTGGACCGGAAGGGGAGAGAATTGAATACTATAATTTTCCGATTCCAGATCGCCAGTTACCGCCATCGCTTCCGTATCTTCTTAGCATCCTCACGAGGATTCAAACGTCGCTTTCGCAGGGTCGAATGACGGCTGTGCATTGTCGTGGCGGGATTGGACGGACGGGGACTGTGATTGGGTGTTTTCTCGTTCAGAGTGGGTTAGTGAGAGATGGGGAGGAGGCGTTGAGTGTTATTGCGGAACTGTGGAAGGGCGTGGAGAAGTGTAGGAGGTACAAGTGTTCGCCTGAGACGGGCGAGCAGGAAGAGTTTGTGAGGAGGTTTAGGAGACTTGATGGACAACAGATGGACTATTGATACATACATACATACATTTATGTATTCACACTAAACCCAAACACTGCACATGGTCAGTAATCGAATTGGATTCAAAAGAAAGCATACCATCATCCCTCGCATAATGCCCTACAACATCCAAATCCATCTTCCCCCTAACACACTCATCCAAATCAACCTCGGCACTCAACACCCCCTCACCCCATTCCATCGGCCCCGCAAGAACCTTCCCCAACGGGTTAACAATAACACTCCCTCCCCCAATCATCACCTTCTCCGGATCCCGATTGTCACCGTCGGAAACGGGATGATCAGGGGGATAATCCTTCTCCTGCGAAAACTGACACGCAGAAAGCACAAAACACCTCCCCTCAAGTGCGATATGGATCATCGTCGATATCCACACAGGACGAGAATCCACCGTCGGGGCACAATACAACTCGGTGTTGTGGGTGTAGTAGTGGTATCGGAGGAGGGGCATGTAGTTTTCCCAACATATCGCTGCAGAAACCTTTGCTTTCGCTCTAGATCTCACATCCCCCGTTTCGGTTTCAAACTCGACAACGGGGATGGTAGTCCCATTTCCAGATCCCCAAATCACCCTCTCCATCCCCGTCGGAACGAGTTTACGGTGTTTGGCAACGTACCCTATCGACGGGTCTATAAACACCGCTGTGCAGTACAGTGTCCCGCCTGCTCTCTCCACCATTCCCACCACCATAAACACGTTTAGGGATTTGGAGACGTTTTCGATGTGGGTGATAGCCTCTGAAGAGGGGAGGATTTCGACAGCGCCTTGCCAGTATTTGAGCCATTCTTCACGGCCTGAGGGGGAGCGTTCGCCGACGACGGTTCCGAAGGTGGAGTATTTGGGGTATCCGCCGATGAAGGCTTCGGGGAAGACGACTAGTTGGGAGGAGTCTCGTGTTTTGGCGAGGGTGGTTAGGGTGGTTAGTTTGGTCAGGGTGGATGAGAGGGTTGGGCCGGTGCTGGTTTGGATTACGGAGACGGTGAGGGTGCGTGGCATCGTGGTGTGGGACTACTTGGTAACCGTGTGGGATGGTTTGGTGGCTAAGAGATGTCTACATCAAGTGCATAAGCCCCGCTTGTAAAGATGTACGTGTTGCTTAGTCGGTACGCGTATTCCTATATCTCAAGCATTTTCAGTTTTTCAGAGGTTCGACTCCCATTCAGCACCTTTTACCACCAATCTCTAGACAACATGTGCGACCCTGATTTGCACTCTCTTTATTGTCGCAAAGGCTTCTTTATTTGCATCGCTCAGGGTTCAACTATGATCGTGTTTTATTATTCATTCAGTGGGTCTACCTTTGGTCTGCCTACACGAAGTGCTTACGAGATCTAATGCCGGTTTGGATTACGGAGACGGAGACGGGGGGTATCGAATTGGTAACCGTGTGAGATAGTTTGGTGGCTAGAGATGTCTAGATCAGATGGCATATGCCTTCGTTTCTGGCTGCATGCATAATGTTGTTGCTCCTTTTTTGGTCAACTGATACGAGTTCGGTCTCTTAACAACGTGTGACAACCCTCTTATTGACTATGTTACAGTATACTTTGATCGCTTAAGTGGCCCAAAGGATACAGAAACGTTCCTCTTTTATTAGTCATTGAATCAATATTTCCTTCATATTGTTACTGACACAGGTAGCATCACGATGCACATAAAATTGGATACAAAACCCAGAAATGGTTCCGTATCTGAGTTGCAATCTGCCCACCTTTTGTGATTCACAGTCGGTATTGTCGCAGAGCCTTCTTTTCGCATCGCTTCGACTCTGATCGTGTTTTATTATCATCAAAAGCTTTCTTTTTTGCATCGCTCAGACTCATCATTCAGTGGGTCTAACATGAAGTCATTGAAGTGCTTACGAGATCCAATGCGTGGATTACAGAGACGGTGTCACGGTGAGGGTGCGAGGCATCATGGTGTCGGATTGCAATCGGCGAAACTTGTGTGGTGGCCAGGAGATGTTTACTTCAAGTGTACCTTTTACCACCGGTCTCTTGACAACATGTGATAACCACATCCAAGACTCGAAACGGTTCCGTAGCTGAGTTGCAATCTCTTAAATTGAAATTCAACACAGTCGGTATTCTCGCAGCCTTCTTTTGCATCGCTCAGAGTGATCGTTATCGTCATCATTCAGTGGGTCTACCTTTGGTCTGCCTATCCACATGAAGTGGTTACAAAATCCAACGCTGGTTTGGATTATGGAGACGGTGAGGGAGCGAGGCATCGTGGTGTCGAATTGCAATCGGCGATGTACTTGGTAACCGTGTGTGATAGTTTGGCTACAGATGTCCAGACCTAGATCAGATGGCATATGCCTTTACTTTACAGCTGTCCGTGTTGCTTAGTGGCTGCGCGTACGTGCATGGACGATGTAGTTAGACCTTTTTTTTCAACCGATCCGAGTTCGAATCCCATTCAGTACCGGTCTCTTGACAACATGTGACAACCCTCTTGACTACGTTACAGTATACTTCTGATCACTCAGTTGGCCCAAACGATACAGAAACGTTCCTTTTTTATAAGTCATCGAATCGTTACTGACTGGGCAGCTGATATCTGCATGCTACAGGATACAAAACCCTTTCTTTACTACTCATCGAATCAATCTTTTTCCTCCATCTTTCGGTGTTCCATCTTGGGACCATGCCGGTAATAGATCCTCCTCCTCCTCCACATTCATTCACATTCAGTACCTTTTACCACCGGTCTCTAGACAACATGTGTCAACCACATCCAAGACTCGAAACGATTCTGTATCTGAGTTGCAATCTCCTCACTGCTCCTCTTGTGATTCACAGTCGATCTTGTCGAAAAGCCTTCTTTTTGCATCGCTTAGATCGTGTTTATCATCATCATTCAGTGGGCCTTTGGTCTGCCTACCTACACGAAATGCTTACGAAATCCAATGCTGGTTTCGATTATGGAGACGGTGAGGGTGCGAGGCATCGCGATGTGGGATTGCAATCGGCGGCGAAACCGTGTGATGGTTTGGTGGCTAAGAGATGTCTACATCAAGTGCATATGCCCTGCATTTGCAGCTGCGTGTGTTGCTTAGCCGCTGCGCGTACGTGCATCGCTAAACTTCATTGTTTTTTTCAGTTCGATTCCCATTCAGTACAGGTCTCTTGACAACACTTATTGACTACGTCACAGTATACTTTTGATCGCTCAGGTGGCTCAAACGATACAGAAACGTTCCTGTTTTAGTGGTCATCGAATCAATCTTTCCTCCAGATAACTGTACGTGTTGCTTAGTTGCTGCGCGTATTCCTTGAAGGACCATAGAGTGTTTTGAGTCAGTCAGAGTTCAGCTCCCATTCAGTAACTTTTACCACCGGTCTCTAGACTGAAATGTTTCCATATCTGAGTTGCAATCTCTTTACTGTCGCAAAGCCTTCTTTTTTCACATCGCTCAGAGTTCAACTATGATGTTTATCTTCATCATTCAGTGGGTCTACCTTTGGTCTGCCTATCTACATGAAGTGCTTACGAGATCCAATGCTGGATCACAGAGACGGTGAGGTGCGAGGCATCGTGGTGGTGTGGGACTACTTGGTAACCGTGTGGGATGGTTTGGTGGCTAGAGATGTCCAGATAGCATATGCCTATGCGCTGCGGAAACTTTTGCTTTCACATCTGTCGTCGTTTGGAAATCGACGACGGGGAGGGTTGTCCCGTTTCCAGATCCCCAAATCACCCTCTCCATACCCGTCGGAACGAGTTTACGGTGTTTGGTGATGTATCCCTTTAAAGGATCGATGAACACCGTTGAGCAGTACAGTGTTCCGCCTGCTCTCTCCACCATCCCCACCACCATAAACACGTTTAGAGATTTCGCAACGTTTTCGATGTAGGTGATTGTTGAGGAGGGGATTTCGACAGCCCCCTCCCAGTATTTGAGCCATTCTTCGCGGCCTGAGGGGGAGCGTTCGCCGACGACGGTTCCGAAGGTGGAGTATTTGGGGTAGCCGCCGATGAAGGCTTCGGGGAAGACGACGAGTTGGGAGGAGTCTCGGGTTTTGGCGAGGGTGGTTAGAGTTGTTAGTTTCGTGAGGGTGGATGAGAGCGTTGGGCCGGTGCTGGTTTGGATCACGGAGACGGTGAGGGTGCGAGGCATTGTGGTGGTGTGGGATTACTTGGTTACCGTGTGGGATGGTTTGGTGGCTGAGAGATGTCTACATCAGTGCTCAAGTTACACCTGTAACTGTACCTGTTGCTTAGTTGGTACGTGTATGACTCAGTGTTGAATTCATTTTTTCAATCGTTCAGAACGTCCAGAGTTCGACTCCCATTCACTACCTTTTACCACCGGTCTCTTGACAACATGCGATAACCCTCCCATTGGCTACTTTTTTATTACTCATCGAATCAATCTTTACTGAACAAGTCGACGCATCACGGTGCACAGTCGAGACTCGAAACGGTTCCGTATTGATCTGAGTTGCTACCTTTTTGATTCAACATAGCTGGTTTGGATTACGGAGACGGTGAGGGTGCGAGGCATCGTGATGTGGGATTGTGTGATAGTTTGGTGGCTAGAGATGTCTAGATCAGATGGCTTAGATCAGAATGCATATGCCTACGCATTCTGCTGTCCGTGTTGCTTAGTGGTTATGCGTACAGGCATCCATAGGCATCCAAATCTTTTGGCTTCTCAATTGTTCACAACGTCTAGAGTTCGACTCCCACTCAGTACATTTTACCACCGGTCTCTAAGCAACATGTGTGAACCACTCCAAACGGTTCCGTATCCGAGTTCCCTCTCATAGTCGGTATTCTCGCAGCCTCTTTTTGCATCGCTCAGAGTGATCGTTATCAAGTGGGTCTACCTTTGGTCTGCCTACACGAAGTGCTTACAAAATCCAACGCTGGTTTGGATTATGGAAACGGTGAGGGTGCGAGGCATTGGTGTCGAATTGCAATCGGCGATGTACTTGGTAACCGTGTGTGATAGTTTGATGGCTAGAGATGTCTATATCAGATGGCATATCTATGCTTACAGCTGTGTTGCTTAGCTCGGACGCATACGCGCATGGGCTAGATATTAGATAAAGTTCACAGTTTTTTCAACTGATTAGAGTTCAAATCCTCTCCTACCGGTCTCTTGACAACACTTATTGGCTACGTTACAGTATACTTGATTGCTCAGGTGGCTCAAACGATACAGCTTTTATTAGTCATTGAATCCTGACAGGGTAGCTGATATCTGCATGCCACAGGATACAAAACCCTTTATTTATTACCCATCGATTCAATCTTCCTCCATATTGGCTGACACCAAGGGGGTGTCATGTGTCAATTTCCGTATATAGCGTTGGTTGGTTGGTTGGTCGCTGCCTCAGAATTTTTTTTTTGGTATACTTTCTCTAACCTTTAAACAATTGAGACTCAACAACCCTACTATCGAAGTAGAAAATTGATATTTGTAAAGTACATATATAAATCTCAAGACAAACCAATAAGGGCAATAACTACTGAGACCAGTAACTACTGTACTCAAATTTTTCTTTTCCATTTCAGAAGTCATCCCACTCTCATTCTGTTCATTCCCATTCAGGCTCCCTGACATGTAACTGAGACTCCTGATCATTGCCCCTCTGCATTTGAGCTCTGATAGTTTCAATGATTGATATCCCATAGGTTGAATGGTGATGTTGTGTGTTGGGTTGGACTGATCCAAATTGGATGGAATGGGATACAGTATCTTGCATAGAGGGCTCAACTGATTTCTGATGCTCCACAATGAGTACTATTATGAGAGGGTACATGGCCTTATCTAAGGTTAGTTGTAGTCATAGATATATGATGAACTTACAGACATATGGACTAGGATGCTACTGATGATTGCAGTCAGTATTGCTGGATAAGATTTTATGACTGTATCACACAGATTCAGAACCTATTGTCAAGAAGTCCCAACTCACTGAGAACAATTGATGAACATACCCATATTGAAATATATGCAAACCCAGATTCCACAAGAAGAGACAAGACTTGTCCAACCTGGGTAGACTTTCTTTGTTTCTGGAAAACTTTCATTTGAATGTGATACATCCTGATTGAAGTCAGCTTTTACATGCAACAGATAAGCATACATGATACCATGTCTTGTGAAGGATCATAAGGGTAGCAACAGCATTTGTTACCAGTAAAGCAACATCAAGAATGATCCCATAGACCAGTGGTGCTGCTACATCTGTCTGGGTGGCTCCAGCAAATGGACCAGCTTTTATACTCAAGGCACCCTCCAGGAATGAACACACTTTGTGACAATCAGTAAAACAGTGAAAGGTGGCAGAAAGAGATACCAATAGTTCCAAACAGACAAGCAGCAAGGATCATATGGGAGAGTGCACTTTGGCATATAACCCAAGCCCGCCACACCACAATAACATCAGTACAAATGTACTATAAAAATAAGAGTGTTTATGATCCACAAGAGTTTGACTAACATTGATCCGTGTAAAGACTGTCTCAGGTGCCCAGAGTTGTTCAACAAGAGATACAGCACCAGAATCTGCATTGAAGGGTCCTAGTTTGATGTTTGCAATCCCATCAACAACAAGGTCCAGAGCATAGGTAATGGTATCTGTGCTAAAAAGAAGTAATGCTGCAGCAAGAAGGCATCTTTTAGAGGTAGTTGATGGAATGCCTTGGTGCCTGAATTCTGCTGTGAGCCAGTAGAGTTCTGTGCTTGAATCACCCACATAAGCTGATAGATTGTCTGAATAGCAACAATAACAAAACAACCTGTTCACTGTTTGAGTATGTGCATATGTTGAGGAATTAAGCATACCATATGCAATTGACTCAGCAGCTATTCCTACCAGAATTTGTTGTAGGGGAAACACAAGAGTTGGGTAAGAGACACAAGAGGGGTCTGTATCTGAGCAGGACATTGTGAAATTAGGATGTGGCACTCCAAGAGACATTCATTATAAGTAGTCCTACACATATACCCATCATGACATCAAGAAGCTTCCAAGATATTGTGATTTTGATGGAGTGGAAAATAGCATTGAATCAGGAGCAGATAAGGTTTTTTGTGTAACATGGATGAGGAGGAGGCAAATTGGAATGACTCCCTCCATGATCCATCTCCTCTGTCATTGTGAGGGCTACATGGATGAGCTAAAGCTGAAGCTCAAACTAATGATGTGGGGATTGAATCCCATCAAGAAGTTATACTTCTCAAACTGCTGAATGTTTGTATTGACTCCAGAGTCCAAATCAAATCACTGAGGCAGTTGCACTTGAGGTGATGATTGCTCGGCACCTTAATGATAAGAAATAAATAGACAACGCAGTTTGACAGGTTAGGCACTGATGTCACAGCAATGTGGCAGATGCAGAGCAGAGCCTCATTGTCTCATCACAGGAGATGATCACAATATGATGAATCAAAATATGCAAGTAAAATTTACTCGAATGATGAGGTGGAGACCATCACAGTGCACCAGCAGCATCAGGCAGAGGTGTTTTCAGAGAAGATCATCTTTCCAAATTTCTGTTTGTGACAGGAATTCCGGCAGTGGGGCGACTGAACATCACAATCAATTTAAGTTATCACATTAAAGATGCCATCAAATGCACTCACTGGCAGTGCTCAGCTGGGAATTGCGTGTGGTCCCACAAGCACGCCAGTGAAAGAGGCAATTCAGAGATACAAGAACCTTCCCAAGAGGGCCCGAGGTACAAGCTCAGATATAAGTGCAGTGTCCATACACAGTTAAACCACAGAATTCATTTCTACATTGTTATGAAATCGATGTGATACAGAAGTTTGACGGAAGTGGTCCGTGTCGTAACTTGGTCATAACATCATGATTCATGATGTAAACTTAGACCATCACCAAACCATCACAAGACCATCACTTACTGCAGAATGGTCAAATTGGGATTCAGTATGGAAAATGGCCTTCTCAAAGCAGAGGGTGATTTTTGATTCAGGAACATTTTCGCTGTGAATAGCAAGTGAATAGACGTTAAGTCAGTCGAGATCACGTGTTCATTACCACTTACTCTCCGCTTAGTCTGAAGCCTGCGCAAGTCTGCGAAGGACAAAAACCCTAGGTTCTCTTCACCGGACCACTGGCAAAGTAAGCAGAAAACTGCAAATACTCTCCTGTTTCAAAGCAGGAAATGCCCAGCGGCAAGCACTTGATTGGCACTTGAGCACCAACGACATGAGCATCCCCAGTTCTACCCACAAGCCGAGTTCGGTAATCGCTCAGGTAGTATGTACGCTGGTATTCTTTCTGCGTTTGTTGAACTCCATAAAGGCCCGCTTCCGCTAGGCTCAGACACGAAAACTTTGCCGCTTCCGCGAAATCATAGCTCGAAGGTGTGGTCTTCGTTAGTCTTCGTTGGTGTTTTGTCCGATTTTCAAATGCTTTGCTTCGTCTTACATACGAGATGCTGTCGTTGTCCACTCATTCACGCTCCGTTGTTTTCCCCGACTGTCTGTTTGGACGTGTTTTTTCTTCAAAACAAGGAATTGAGAAGTAAACTCTCAGCCACCACCATTTAACAAGCTTGCTAACGATTCTGTTGTACTCTTAGAGTACCTCACAACGATCCGATTCTTCACCGGTGGTCATCGTCATCAAATGTGATTACATTACACTGTCACCCGCCTTGCTCCCAACGGCTCTAACACCTTCACAACTTGCGGAATAGCAGGCACAGACTGCACTAAGACCTATATTTGGAATTTTAGGAGTTGGAAGATGAACTGGGAGGAACGGTACGCTGAGTTGCAAAGGTATTGTCGCAAAGCCTTCTTTTTGCATCGCTCAGAGTTCGACTCTGATCATGTTTATTATCATCATCATTAAGTCGGTCTGCCTACCTACACAAGTGTTTACAAGATCCAATGCTTGTTTGGATTACGGAGACGGTTGTGGGATTGGTGTGATGGGTTGGTGGCTACGAGAAGTCTATATCAAATGCATATGCCCATATACATAGATGGACGTGTTGCTTAGTTGGTATCCTTCCGCTTTACGCTCTCCTCTTTTTGAGTCATTCAGAGTTCGACTCCCGTTCACTCCCTTTTATCACCAGCCTCTAGACAAGTACATCCAAGACCCGAAACGGTTCCGTATCTGAGTTGCAATCTCTTTATTGTCGCAAAGCCTTCTTTTCTCGCATCGCTCAGAGTTCGACTCTGATCGTGTTTTATTATCATCATCATTCACGTGCTTACGAGATCTAATGCTGGAATACGGAGACGGTGAGGGTGCGTGTGAGATATACTTAGTCTGCATTCTGTGATGGTGCATTCACTTGTGGCAGATGTCTGCATACATATATAACTGTATGTCGTTTGCTTGGCATGCGTACATTGGGTGGTATGGCGACATCAGCGAATCTCATTCAGCTCCTTTTACTGCCGATACCTTTGCTCAGGTATATCGGAATGAAGGCTTCGGGAATACGACCAGTGGGAGTTGTCCCGGGTTTTGGCCAGAGTGGTTAGAGTGATTAGTTTGGTGAATGTCTGAGAGGGTTGGGCCGGTGCTAGTTACGGTGGGATGCTTTGGTGGCTATGGGATGTCTATATCAAGTGCATATGCCCTGCATTGGTAGCTGTACGTTGTTGCTTAGTTGTGTATGTGTACGTGTGCAGACTCATTTGATTTTGGTTTCTCAATTGTTCAGACCGTCCAGAGTTCCGACTCCAATTCAGTACCTTTTACCACCGGTCTCTTACCAACATTGTGATAACCCTCCCGTTGACTACTTTTTTATTACTCATCGAATCAATCTTTCCTCCATCTTTTCACATCGGTTCAAACTTCAAACATTCGAATTTTCGACAAGTAACTAACTCAATCCGCATTCATTCCATTCCCACCTAGATGTCTACATCAAGTGCATAAACCACCTTCATAAATGTATGTGTGGCTTAGTTGTTGAGCATACCCATATATGCCAGATTGTGTACAATGTTGTTTTTGTCCCAATCGTTCAGAGTTCGACTCCCATTCAGTAACTTTTACCACTTGTCTTTTGACAACATTTGATAACCCACCGGACGTTGCTTCCGACTCAAAGATCTGCTCGAGATCTGCTTGGTTTAGTGGCTAGATGTCTACATGGAGTGCATGAGCTTATATCCATAACTGTATGGATTGCTTAGCTCCCGCATACGTGTGGAATGAGGTGTGATGAAACTTGTGCTTTTTTTCAGTCAGTCAGAGTTCGATTGTTATTCAGTGCTCTTAACACCATGTGTCAACACTACGTTACAGTACTTTGATTGCTCAGGTATATGCATGCACACAGGATACAGAATTGTTTTTATTCAGGTTAGTCATCCAATCAATCTTTCCTTCATATCGTCACTGAGACAGGTAGCACTAGTACCATCACGGTGCATACCAACTTGGATGCCAGCGTCAAGACTCGAAACGATTCCGTATCTGAGATCTGAGTTGCAATATGCTCACCTCCTTTTGTGATTCACAGTTGGTAGTTCAACGTTCAACTATGATCGTGTTCATTTGTACATACGGGATCAACAGACTGTGCTGTCTATCACCCAGGTGGTTGAGTATATAGATATTATATAAATATAATTTCACTATTAGTGTTCGAATCCAATATGACTTTACACATCGAGACCTTCCATAGAGCTGACATTCGATAGACCACACTTTCGTAAGCAGCTATCGACTCCTGCTGCCAAATTCGCGGGAAGGTGTGATCTCCAAGCATCAATATTGTCACCCCCAATCGTCGTCGGGAAACCCAGCGCAGCGTCCACCACGTTGTTGGGAAGCATCCAGAAGCTGGTCGCAATGTCGCTCCTACCAGGATCGGAGCTATCTAACGCGGCAACAAAGACAGCGGGCTTGCAGGTCGGATTTTGCTGGTAATGAATACTGCCCATGGGGAACACTGTGCCCTGATATTTACCGAGCTGCGTTTGAATCTCAGTGTTAAATCCGTTCTCCTGGACAAACCCTGTGTCGAGTATCCCATCCACCACAGTAAAGAACTCGTTGGCGCGAGGATGGGTATGCGGGATGTTGAGCCCACATGGTGCGACGAAAGATACGGCAGCCGAGATGTCGAGGCCTGTGAGGATGGGAAAGTTATCGATCGTGGCGAGGAGGATGGAGCCGCCTTTGGCGCTATCCGGGTTCTGCTGGTTGAAATCGAAGACTGTCAGTTGACGGAGAGCGTCACCAGTCAGGAGGTTTCCGCTACTATCCGTCAAGAGCTTCTTAAGGCGATCGTTTGAGCTGGGCGCGGTCAAGAGTCCTGAAGCTATCTCAGGGGCATTGCTGGGAATAGGAACTGGAGGAGGGTTGGCAACGAGGAGAGCGCCGGGTGCTGCTTGGACTGAAAGGACTGAGGCGAGAGCTGTGGGAATCATCAAAGAGGTGAAAAACATGGCTAATAAACTAAAGAGTGGTTATGGGATAGTAATGAGGCAAGGATATCGAACGAACCGGATACAAGACGAAGAATGGTGAGAAATTAGAGCAAACATAAACACCATTTTATACTTGAGTTCCCTATCTCTCCGAGTCCGTGATCTGAATCCCAATCACGCTGCTCACCGTACCGTTTACGGCTGTGCCCCCGTATCCGTTCCGTTTCAAAACATATAACGGTTACGGTACAGGTTTCAAATTTTCACCCGTTAAAATCGTTACAGACACGGCCGGCCGCCGTATACAGGTGCCTAGTATTAGTAAGGTAAACCAATAATCAATTGAAGGCTGACGGTGTGCCGATGTGCATGGGCCAAGCCTTGTGTCCGAACGTGTTTCACCCAATTGGGAAACGCGACACGTTACATCCCCGCCAACATGCCCCGAAACGACCAGCAGAGCCTCAGCAGCTTTCCTTGCTGCAGCCTGCTGCCCGTCTCCACCACTGCCGTCTCCGTCCATTTAGGTGAGGCATTCTAACATTTGTACAGGGGTTCAACGGGTTGCAAAGATGTAGAGGCAGGGTTGGAGTTGAAACAGGTATTGGGAATTTTCTGCACTCTGCGGCGCCGGTTCTCCAATCAACATTTTGGGCTAGGAACAATTTTGTATAGAGTCCGCGAATTTCATCTGTTTAAACACCTTCCTTGTTGAAACAATGCTGAAAGTTTGCTCCCCAAGTCAACCCTAAATCTATCTAAGATGTCGGGGTGCCTTGATCCTCTTGACTCTTGGGTAATGTTGTGGGTGTGCGGCAAGGGCACCAGGAAAAACCGGTGGGTTAGAATCCTGGGACAAAGTGAATTGCGAGGGAAAGTCACATGTCTGTATATTAGTAATAACACGCTTGCATTACAAATATATATTGGAGTTCGTTCTCATTCGATGTTTTGCATCCATCGAGCAAGCGAGCAAGTTATGA